>OX578135.1:63275637-63343137 GCA_951213105.1 Amaurobius ferox | reverse complement strand
ATATAAGATAGCGAGTTGGGCAGGATTCACTTTTGGTCCAGTTTCCTTCTGATTGGTTGGTCTTGTTCTTCCGTATTCGGGTGCCTTCGTATTAGCACGCAATGGGGACCAACCTTTGCTTTGTATTGGTACCGTGAGCGTTTGCCTAGGCTGGAAAAGCAGCTTTAAACGAGAGGGGGAGTCGCAATCCTCCCCAACCATTAAATGCAAAGCATTTGGTTATCCCAAGTTCCTTTAATTCTTCTTTTTCTTGGATTACATTCTGCTTCGGAGTATAGAGCGGCTTGGCGCCTTTTCCTGAGTAGTGCCTTTGATTTTTGTGGATATGCATAGGAATTCTATTTGAATTTGTTTACTGGCTTTTATATGATATATATATATATATATATATATATATATATAAATATATATATATATATATATATATATATATATATATATATATATATATATATATAATATATATATATATATAGTATATATATAAATATATATATATATATATATATATATATAAATATATATATATATATATATGTATATATATATATATATATATATATATGTATATAATATATATATATATACTATATATATATATATAAAATATATATATATATATATATATATATATATAATATATATATATAAATATATATATATATATATATATATATATATATATATATATATATATATATATATACTATATATATATATATATTTATATTATATATATATATATAATATATATATATATATAATATAAATATATATATATATATATATATATATATAAATATATATATATATATATATATATATATATATATATATATATATATATATATATATATATATATATATATATATATATATATAGTGGCTCCTAAAGTATTCGTACGCTTTAAAAATTTGTAGAAAAAGCTCTGTCACCTGGAATTGAATTCGAATATAAAGTTCAATATTTTTTCATATCATCTCCAAGTGATTCTGAATAAAACCTAACATTTTTTTTAAATATTGCCTCATTTTTTTTTAAATATTGACTCATTTTTTTTTTAAATATTGACTCATAACAGACAATAATTTTATTGAATTCATAAATAAAATTATTGTCTGTCGCTTTTCTTTTTTGTATTGTGGTGACATTTAAAAAAATGTTTGGCTTTATTTTTGCTTACTTAAATCGCAACATTTATAGTATTATTTAAAAATCGGTCGTAGTCGTAAGGAGACAATGAACGGCATTCGAAAATTGATAATTTTTCTTTATACCAGTGGTAAATCAATTCGTAATATTGCTAAATTAGTAAATTTATCCTATTCTACGGTGCAGTATGTGATAAAACGCTTTAAAAAAGAAAATCGAATCAAAAACAAGGCAAGAAGAGGTCATCCGGCAAAGTTAACTCAACATGATCAGAGATTTGTAGTTAGAAAATTTGTGAAAAATCCACGTTTAAGTGTTGTAAAAATTTCTACAGAATTTACTAAAACATTTTCTACTTCAATTACACCTGAAACTATTCGACGAGTTCTCAGATCAGCTGAATTACATGGGCGTTCAGCCTGAAGAATTTTTTTTCAAGTGCGTAATATAGAAAGCTTAGGCTTTCCTTCGCAAAATCAATGATAAATAAGCCCGATATTGGAATTATGTCCTAATTTTTTGGTTCCGATGGGCGGATAATTGTATGAAGAAGGAAAAATGGCGAACTTAATCTCAAGAACTTAGTTGGAACAGTAAAGCACGGCCGTGGAGATGTCCTTGTGTGGGAGTGCATTTCAGCATCAGGACTAGGTAATTTAGTATTTATTGATGGCATAATGAATCATGCTCTTTATTTAAATATTTTAAAAGTCAATTTAAAATTGTCAGTCCAAAATTTGGGTATTGGAAACAACTTTGTTTTTTTATCCAGATAATTATCCTAAGCACACGGCTCTCAATGTTCGCCTCTGGTGTCTCCATAATTGTCCACAAGTTCAGAAAACACTACCTCAGTCGCCAGATTTAAACCCAATAGAACACATTTGGAGAGAACTGGAGGTTGAAAAAATTTTTACATGTGGAGCTAGACTTTCTGGCTCCCAACAAAATGTTTTGAAAATGAATATATTGAAAAAAGTGAAAAGCATTTCCGAAACCATGTACGTTATCCAAGGCCATAACTGGTTCGTTAATGCCAATTCTACCTTTCTGTGTGCATTACTGTAAATTGTGAATATATATATATATATACAAGGTGTTGCCTTGAAGTGGCGACAAACCCAGCGGGGTGATATTAGACAACAAGAGGAACAAAAACTGCCATAGAACATGGTATTGCAAACTACGTTTAGTCGGTGAAAATCGCAAAAATAGCCGTCGTTCCCACACCACTGTCCCCTCGAAAGTTCAACACAAGTTCAGTGTTAACATCTGAGCAGGGATCCTCGGAGGTAATCTGTTGGGACCGTACCTTCTGCCCGAAAGTTCCAATGGCGCAACGTACATTGATTTCCTGCAGCACGTCCCCCCCAATTTGCTACAATGTGTATCGGCCACAGTGAGGCAGAACATGTGGTTCATGCATGATGGTGCAGCAGTACATTTTTTCATTGTGGTACGTAACCACATCCATGCCACATATCCCGGAAGGTGGATTGGAACTGCCTGACCAGTTGCATGGCCTCCACGCTCCCTGGACCTCAATCCTTTGAACTTTTTCTTTTGGGACACCTTAAATCACTCGTGCATCAGACGCCTGTGGAGGACACTGGAGGATTACTGGAGGCCTGTGGAGGATCGGCGTCGCCCGCGGCAGACATCGCCAGCATACACGGTATATTTGTGCGCGCCTGACAATCGTTACTCCCTCGCGGTCGACTGTGCAATGACCTTCGCGGCCGCAACTTCGAACAACTCCTGTAATCATTTCTCTTAGTCTCCTTTCTGACATTGAACTGTATTGCACAGAGTGTATTGTAATCATTCTGTCAATTAAATGGTTTTTGCACTTATTTATTTTACTTCTTTTACTTATTTTGTATTTATTATTGTACTTTATTTTGTACAGTACAGGCTGTGTTGTAATCATGCTGTCAAGTAAATGGTTTTTCTACTTATTATTGGCCATTTTGTCCCACTCGACGTCACACCCTTCATAAGTGTTTTTCTGATTTTCACCGACTGAACGTGGTTTGCAGTACCATGTTCTATGACAATTTTTGTTCATCTTGATAACTAATATCACTCCTTTGAGTTTGTCGTCACTTCAAGGCAACGGAAACACCCTGTATATATATATATATATATATACTGTCACCAATTGTTTAAAATCAATAGGACCAATAATATAAATGCTTCTCCCAAAATTCATATTTTTTCAAAATCGCAGTTTCTCCTTAATATACTGCATTTACATAGTTAAAAACTTTCTAGAGCATTTCCTCGCATTACACATACACGCAAATTTCTACTTAAGATGAGTTAAACGATTTGTGTTCAGGAAAAGTTATATGAACACAGTATTTTTGAAAATATTTTATATGTGCTAACATCTGACCACCTGTCGAAAGTGAATGCAAAGTGGCTCTCTCAAAGTAAAAGTGAGTTTGCGTGCATGTCATAAAACATAACGTATTTTCAGGATGATCACGCGCATGTTGACAAGCTCAGCTTATTCTTTTTCAAATATATATATATATATATATATATATATATATATATATATATATATATATATATATATATTTGAAATGTAATAATAAGAATTATGTAAAAATAAAAAAAATAAAAAAATAAAATAAAAATACAATTCAAGTAATATTAACATCACCATAGAAGCAAATTCACGGCCATAAAGCCGATAAGAGAAAAGACCAGAACCTTCCCAAATTCGATGATTAATCAGAATAAAATTCATCTTCAGGTCTGAGTATTTTATTCTAATTAACCCAAACAAATGCCTGTTTCAGATTAAGCAATAGTACATTACTATAAATGCTTAAACTCAGACTACAGGCATCAAAAAATGAAAAAAGGATACATTAAGAAAATTGTATTACCATGCGGCATGAACCCTTCTTCTACCACGTGTATACACGATCAACCTCAACAGCTTAATCTAGAAGCACCGGAATGAACAAGTAGAAATTCTACCAGGGAGGCAGTACGAACGTTCACGGAAATACTCCCAAACCCATCCAGTGAGTCTAAGCTAGAGACTGGACAAGCAATTCAGAATACAACTTCCCAAACATGCAGAACTGAATATGAATCAAAGATGAAAATTCCTACTAAACAAGTAATTCATAGGAAAACTGGATAATCGAGAATGCCACTATACACCATTATAAGGGCGCTCAAAACGTAGTTTCAATACTGACAAAAGTTACATTTTTTTGCGAAAATAAAATTCAAAACATTAATGTTAATGCATCTTATTTTCCGATTTTTTGATTTTTCTAATGTTTTTGACTTAGTTTATTATTTTTCATTTTTATTTATTTATATAATTAATAAATAATTATATATAATATACACATATACATACATATACATATACATACACATATATATATACACACATACATACATATACATATATATATATATATATATTTTTTTTTCCTGTATGTTAGTCACTATATATATATATACTGCCTCCCTGGTAGAATTTCGACTTGTTCATTCCGGTGCTTCTAGATAATTAAGCTGTTGAGGTTGATCGTGTATACACGTGGTGGAAGAAGATGGGTTCATGCCGCATGGTAATACAAATTTTTTTAATGTATCCTATTTTCATTTTTTCATTTTTTGATGCCTGTAGTCTGGGTTGGAGTATTTATAGTAATGTACTATTGCTCTATCTGAAACAGGCATGTTTTGGGGTTAGTTAGAGTTAAATACTCAGACCTGAGGAGGAATTTAACTCTGATTAATCATCGAATTTGGGCTGGTGCTGTTCTCTTCTCTTATCGGCATTATGGCCGTGAATTTGCTTCTTTGGTGATGTTAATATTACTTGATTTTTTTTTATTATTATTATTACATAATTTTTTTTATTATTACATATTATATATTATTACATTATATATATATTTATTATTACATTATATATTATTTATTATTACATTATATATATATATATATATATATATATATATATATATATATATATATATATATACATATATATATATATATATCGTTGAAGCTTTATATTGAACTGTTTCGGACAAGACATTCTGTATATTTCATTACTTAAATATAAAGATGTTATTTAAATTTTTCAGAAGATTAAATGTTTCAGTTTTGGAAATGTATTTCCACATAGAACAAACAATTTCCTAAGTAAAAAAACTTTCTTTACTTATTTGAAGCATTTTTATTTAATTATGTAAAATTTGTATATGTATTGCATATTTATTTAGGTTTGGTTTTTGTCTTTAATTGACTTTAATTAATTTGCGTATTTTTTTCAAATTCTTGATTTCTACGAAAAAGCGCGCTTTAAAAGCATTTCATAAATAGCAAACAGCTAGGCAGCTAACAATTCAGCTTAACATGCATATGTCGAAAGCGTCTCCAATGTCTGTCAAAAGTATACACTTCCAGGCATCTGCGACATAAGACACTTCTAGGCATCTGCATAAGACACTTCCAGGCATCTGCGACATAAGATACTTCTAGGCATCTGCATAAGACACTTCCAGGCATCTGCGACATAAGACATTTCCAGGCATCTGCGACATAAAACACTTCCAGGCATCTGCGACATAAAACACTTCCAGGCATCTGCGACATAAAACACTTCCAGGCATCTGCGACATAAGACACTTCCAAGCATCTGCGACATAAAACACTTCCAGGCGCATGCAATATAGGACACTTTCAGGCAATACGTTTCTAATTACGTTTTTAAAATCTTTCATACCTTTTTTTATGTGGCTGCTCTATCTTTATATCCTAAAGAATGAGGATGAGGCTGTGTCTTTCTGCCAAAACGAGTTGATATCTTCACTTATTTGTTTTATGTTGTGTTTTCAGCGATGAATGAATTTATTTTTTAACCATTCTATAGGAGTTTCAGCTATTTAGTTAAAATATGAAAAAAATTGCATGAATTAAGCGATGCATCAAAAATTATCAGTTAATATATATCTTTCCATATATTAGAGGAATCCATAATTTATTGTCATAACTGATGTATCATCTCATAAATATTTTTTTAATTTGCAAGAACATTTTAAAAGAATAAATTGCTCATAAATAAATACATTTCTTGCATACTGATTCCCTATATGATACAAATGGACCTAAACCGTATTGGATCTAGATACATGAGAAGGCCGAGTGAGACGACATAATCTGACACTATAACAGTTTATATTTACAACATAATGGGAACTAAGTGAAACACCTGTACACATGGAAATTCCTGTAAGCAAATTTCACGTCATGTTATGTAATGTGCTTACGAGCCAACCAGTGTTGCAGAAGGCATTTTCATAACCATTCCTTCAATGAAGCTCTTGATTGAAGCTAATGAATGAAGCTAATAAAGCTAGCTAAACATTTCAGGAAAGAAAAAGAGATGAAAAGGTGATGAAGAGACGGAAAAGAGATAAGTGGTGAGATGTTCAAAACGTAAAGATCATAATAAAGGTCGGAATAAACTCAAAGGCGTAAAATCGTAGAAATGTAAACTGTATTAGTTCTGAGATTGCGATAAGCAATAGTATGCAAGGTAGGAATCACAAGAAGAGCTACAAAGTTATGGGGTAACGTGCTTATTTATAAATATATGTTATAAGGTTACAAAAGGCAAATTAAGTCATTTGCAAAATTTAATAACTAGTTGTCTAGTACCACATATCTCTAACCCCATGATTCATGGTACTTATCTGTAATTGAATTATATTGCGAAATTTAATTGTGAATAAAAAATAAGATAAATGCAATTATAAGTAATTATTAACCTCCTCACTATTGAAATTATCTTATAATGAAGCATAAGTATTCATTGTGTTCTGTATGTATAGCAGAAAATTGTTGTGACCCTCTCAGACACAACGTAATAGTTAGTGAATATTAGCTACAAATTTGGGCAACTGATGTCAAAATTTAATATATGTTTAAAAATTAACCTTAATTCAACTAATTACTCAATTTTCCCTATTTGGCACCACAGATACAGATTGTAATTTATTTAAACGACTTTTATTTATTTTACAGTGATGAAATGCTTGATAAAAGTTGGATGCTCAACTAAATGAATTCTCTTCAAATTAGTATGATTACTGTATGCCATTTTAATACAACAATATGGCATTATCAAATAACTAATATTGGCTCTTAAAGACGCGGATTTATTTTACTAAATGATTTCCCAGATTTGATGCAGTTTTATAACAAATATATGGATCAAAAATCGTGTATTTCCGCAAATCATAATTTTAGCACTATTGGAATTTTTTTTTCAGTAATTATGCTACAAATATTTTGGTCTAGTATCAGTAACTTTGATCAAATTAATTTACGCGCTATTCCATGTAGTTTTATAGCAGTTTTGTTCCAACTTGATCTTAAACTACTTCGGTATATAACATTTTGCATTTCAGAATTTTTTAAATTGAAACACATTCAAGCGTTCTTTCTCATACCTGCAAAAACACTTTCTGTATAAACATTCTAGATTTTAGGAAGTATTTTCATCATCTTCCAATCATGTAAAGAATGAATGCAACGTGGCTCAAGGATATGCGTCCAAGTCATAAGTAATAAACACAATTCCTGAATCACTTTCGCCATGAAATGGCTCCCCATTTGAGTATACAATCAAAGCCTGGTCTTAATTTTGTACTCACTGGGTCATGCCTGTCTGAAAATTTTGTTAATTGACTAAAGTGGTGATTTATTTTATATAGTGTTAATACTTTATTTTTCCTTATTGAAACATATTAGGTGATTTTGTATGCAATTTTGAAAGAGTGTTTTATTAGATATTTAGAAAACATTTTGTGCTGCCCTTATATAACCGTTGAGAATCTGCTGTTATAGATAACAGACATGTCAATTGATATTACCGGTGTATCTGCTTTGACGATTGTATTCTTGTAGCGTTCTAGATTTGGAAACATTCTGATCCCGAGATAAAAATTTTTGCCTTTCATTTCTTCATCTATTTCCCTCGGTTATTTTCGAGTTTCTTTTTGCCAGATTTTCCTCCTTTTATCCTGACTTGAAGGCTGAAAAGGTATTTTTAAAGGTGATCTTTTATTGAGCCTCTCTCATTCCTTTTGAAAAGTCAAAACTTCTGTCATCCCCTTCAAGGATGTAGACTACGACTTAATTCAAATAATACCCATTCCTAAAAATTGCAACGTTTTCTATCGAAAAATAATAATGATTAATACAAATAGAAAATAAATTTATTATTCTGATACCAAAATAATTTATTTTCATAAATGTCTACGTTGGATCGTTTTCAGCAGTCTCTTATTTTCAATAAAAAAAAACAGAATTTAATTATTTTCTTAGTGATTCACAAAAAATGTAGAAACACCGATTGAGTAATCACATACAAAGCAATAGAAAATTTAAAGCTTTGAGCCACAGTAGAAATGAATATACTGCGCCACCAAAGCTGAGCGATAGCTTGGTAAAGAAGGGGTACAAAAATATTTGGGTCATTTATTCTTCAAATACATATCACATATGGAGCATTGTTTAAATATACTAACATGTGATAGCATAGGGTTGGAAATCATTCATATCACTTAATCAATAACAGAAGGCGTGTTTTCTCACACTCCTGTACATGTTCGGGTCTGTCGTGTGGTCTGGGTTTTCAACACTTCAACACTCCTGTACATTTAAATCATTTCCTTTAAATTAGCTAAGCCTTCTTTCTAAGATCCACAAATATAATTTAGTAATTTATAGTATCATTTACAGTGCAACAAAATTGTACAAATATTAATATATTTACAATTTTAGCTCAATAATATAAGACAATCTGTCTGTAGAAATAATTTTGACGTTAATTGCATTTGCTAATTACCTAAAATTATATTGGGATAAACACACACATGCATCTGCACATATTATTATGCCGATAAAATACAAATGTGCTTTTATGTCGACATCTGAACATAAGCTTCGTAATGAATGTGCAGTCCTTATTACCATAAACTCAGTCAACGTTGCAACCGCAAACACACCGACAATAATCCTGCATATGCCAAACACGCAACCGTTGCCATTTAAAGGGGAGCAATTCGCATGGACTGCAATCTGCGTAACAAATTATGTCCCCGCATTCAGTAGCATTCGCAACACAAATACATCACTCAAGTTTACGAAAACCCGGAATGAATCCGTAATAACTTTTAGCCTTGCGTGATGACTAATTAGAAGAAAAATTCATGTTGAGCTTCTTGCTACAAACGATATCCTGATTGCAAGAGAATTGCATTTGCATTTTATTAATTAAACATGACTGAAAATAAAGGGGGCTTTCAAGCGCATTTCTTTTTATGAATTTGCATTTCGATTTTATTTTAATTATGTTTTGTGTGTTTAACTGACTTTTTTTTTAAAATTCAACATTTTACTATTGCAAATAATATTAAGTAAATTATTAATGTATGATTTAAATTAAATTTTGAAGATACGGTAAATCTTTTTTTTCTTAATTTGCTAGTCAGTGTTAACCAAATATTTATACAAAATATAGTTATTTTATATTTTATTTTGAATCTATATTCAAGGCAGCTAGACGCTGTGTCTGCACACAGTAGTTACATTGTAGCAGTCCCTCTTGTGCCAACCACTATATATACACTCTAAGACAAAAAAATCGACACACACCCTCAAAATAATCTGATAGTAATGAAACTGTACATGCAAACACCTGTCGACCGAATATGCAAATGATCAAAAATTCTCAGCAGCAGAATTAATAGTCGGAACTACAGCGCATTGAAACTGAGCACCATGGTGGTGTATATAAGGAGCGAACCTCGCTTTCGGGAACAAAACGTGCAGTGGATTTTCATTGATTTTACGTACCTTGATTGTAATAATGTCTTGCTGAAGAATTCGCGGTCACTACGAGCAAATTTGGTGCAGTTATCTGCAAAAAATTAAAAATCAATTCATTGTTTACAATTTTGATGCGTACAAACTTCATCTTAAAATCCGTACTTCCTATCAAAGACAAACCTCAATATTTTACACAAGAATGTACGTTTTATAATCCTGATCATACAGACATGGCCGACACGTTTTTACAGTTTAAATAGCTATATGGATGATATAAAAAATATGTATTTTGTAATGCATCTATGTAGAAATGTGGATCTGTCATATATATCTCCGTCCAATTCCTTTCCACAAAGTTTACATACCTATAATTAGAGGCGTTTATAATGAGTTTGACACCATAGGTTGAATCATTTGATTAACTTTCTATTGAGTCCTCATTTGCTCATCTATATCTAACTCTATAATCCCCCGATTCGAACTTACACTTTCATTTCAAC
Source organism: Amaurobius ferox (assembly GCA_951213105.1). Taxonomy (NCBI): domain Eukaryota; kingdom Metazoa; phylum Arthropoda; class Arachnida; order Araneae; family Amaurobiidae; genus Amaurobius; species Amaurobius ferox. Next base: position 63,332,601 of record OX578135.1, on the reverse strand, counting down.
TGAGTGATTGTCACTCATTTTGGGCAAACATTCATTTCTTTAGTTTTAACAAATCACATCCTCCTTTAAAGTGAAATTCACTCCTTTACACTTTTCTCATTCTTCCCTCTCTTTTGTCAGTGCCAGACATATACTTTCCTTGTGAATACGGGTGCCACTCACTAAAGAGAGGGGGAAATATCGGCTGTTAAAAGCGTGAAAAGAGAAATGATGAAATCGTCATTTGTTTTGGTTAAAAAAATGTTTATTCCGATTTTCAGCGAATAGTTAGTTACTCTTTGGAATTGAGTGTAAACATCCCTTGTTCCAAGATCTATTATACGCTTATGTAAGTAAAAACGTACTTTAATCATACAGTATGTTTCAGCATAACTGACATCTCTTTTTTTTGCTCTCCAGGAATTGGTTTTAAACACATGCCTTCAATATGAAAGTATGTTAAAATTAAATGCGAATTTTTTTTCATATATATTCTTCGGTGGATGGGTTAAACATTCCATACGATCCCCTAAGTAAAAGTTCAATCAGAAAATATTGCGTTGTACAGAAACTAGTATGAAAAACCCCGGTGCAATTGTTATCTGCAATATTTAATAAAGATACGTACAATAGGAGTGCCGATCCGGTGGTCGAGCCGTCAGGGGCATGCGTTTCCGTCTGATCGCTGGATTGCCGGGTTGCGGGTTCGAATCCCGCCAGCGGGCATGGATGTTGCCTTATCGAGGCCAAGTCAGACTTCCGCCTTTTGGGGGGGGGGGGGCTCTATAAAAGTGAAGCTGCAAATTTTCTCCCCTTCGCCATGGAACCAAGGTTCTTGGTGTGTAGACGCCCCTTTGCCACGGGGGAATTAGTAACGAACGAACAATAGGAGTAACGTAGAAACCAAAAAATATGGAAACTTTAATCGGATTTCCCCTCAATTCGACTAATTGCCGATGTTCCCTCGATTTTTGATCCGTGCGAAAGAAGCACACTCCAAATTGAAATGAGTCTACACATAAAACGTGCCTGTGCAATGTTATTTGAAGCTGTCCCTGCATGTTGTTGTTGAGACCCAGACCGTCCGACCTACCAGAAAGGTGTTGAAGACCAGAAAAGTGTAAGGTAACTGTTTGGACGGCCGGGAAGTGCCACCCAATTTAGACCGGAACACAGTGGGGAGACATCCACAGGGACCGTACACTCCTTCCCCTACCACCAACCTCTCGGAAAGACTTACGGACCCACATGTTTAACGTGATCGTACTCCGTATGAACACGGCGGCAGTTGTGGCAGCGTGCAAATCCAGCGCGCAAACCACCGAGCTACCGCGCCCGAAATGTGCCAACAGCACGCGGTGTTCCCAGGTGGTCACCCACCCAAGTACTAACCGCGCCCGATGCTGTTTGACTTCTGTGATCTAACTAGAACCGGTGTTTTCAGCACGGTACGGCCGTTGGCGTCTGTCCCTGCATGTGTAGGCAGTGGCGTATCTACAGAAAATTGCGCTCCTGTCAAAACGTATAACACCATTTGTTTACATAACCTTGTCATAATATCAGGTCAGAAATACAATTTAAGATCGTAGCTTGTTAATCATTTATTAAGCACATTATTGTATAACATGAAAATTATAATTGAAACTTCCTTGCTTTCATTGATGCAAATTGATCGATGATATACTCAAAATCAGTTTCTTCGCTTTCTACACTCAACAAAGAGAGATCACATATTCTACCTAATCCATGAAGGCCCTTAAATATGAAAGTATTAGTTTTAATTTGCTAATCGATCTCTCACACCACAGCTAGCTATAGGAATTGCAATGGTCAGCACTATCTGCACAGCAATACGAAGATTGGGACTGAGGTCCTCATCTCCATATTGAACAATAAATTCAAGGAGATCTTCAGGTCTTACTATTTTAATGTTGGATCGACTTGATAGCAGCATCGTACTGTTCAGAATTTCTTCATATAGCTGCTGTCCATTAATACCATAATGGGAACTTCGCTCAAATTTTGGCACTTTTCCTTTAGATGGCTAATATCGACATCATAACATAATTCCTCGTTATCTAGTAGGAACCCAATCAGTCCAAACAGATACATTATACCTCTCCAGTAGATCGGACGGTCTGGGTCGAAGAAGGAGAAAAAGAATATAGTAACAGCACCATCTACTGGCCGTTTTGAAAGGGAATTCATAGTTTTGAAAATTAATTATTTATGACTGAACAGTAATAGAAACTGCTCAGTGGCGCCCCCCTTCAAGTGGCCAAGTGGCACCCATGGCGCGTGACATGCCTGCCATCCCCTAAATACGGCACTGTGTGTAGGGTGAAAATTCCTGATTTTTGTGTGCCATATTCGAATACTGCAGATAATTACACTAGGTTCTTCCTTTCGGTCCAGAGATGCTCAAAACGTACAAATCCTTCAAAACAGAGTTTTTAACCCTGTCACAATACGTTTTCCTATACATTGCACTGCGTATTTTTGGAAAGTAACAAATATTCAAAGAAATAAAGTAACAAACACTGAACCGGGTCAGGTGACAAAAGAGCTTTTTTTCTCAAAATAAATGATACGGATCATTAATTCTAGCAAAAGAAGGAACATGTGTGTCTGTAAATGGAACACTTTTAGTAAACCTTTATAGTTAGACTTCTACATTTCTATCGGCTTTTTTTATGCAGCCTAGCATTATGTGCACCGTAAATTAAAAATCCTGTCTATATAGGGCAATTCTATACATGATAGATGTAACATATCACTGATGCCTTAGAAGGACCAAGTTTCGATTTATTTATATACAAGGTAGGATCAAAAAGTTCGGAGACTGTGCTGATATCTCCAACCCTGATTGGAGAAGGGGAGAACTATTTTACCGTGGCGTAGAGGCACATGTGACGCGAGATGTGAAAAGTAAGAAGCAGATTTTTTTTCCATATAATGCGAGTCAGTGAACTGCAGTCGTTCGCGTTCGTCGAAAATGGAAATGGCGTTTGAAGAACAACGTACGGGTATCAAATTCTGGCCAGCGTTTGGGGAAATCGCCGGCATCTTTCTTTTCACATCTCGCGTCACATGTGCCTCTACGCCACGGTAAAATAGTTCTCCTTTTCTCCTATCAGGGTTGGAGATATCAGCACAGTCTCCTAACTTGTTGATCCTACCTTGCGCAAGTTGATTCGAAACTTTCTGCACAAACTTTAATGAAAATAAAGAACACTGAAACAAACATTTTTCGTTAATGAATGTATGTTTGCAGATGTCACCCTTTGGTGCTAAAAGGGCGCTGCGAAAATTGACTATTTTCTCCTTTGTTTTCTGCAATTCCAAAAATTGCGGTACGTGTAAAGTAGAGCACTTAACGAACGCTAAGATGGCTTATATGCCTCTAGGCAGGGATAGCGAATTGTTATGGCCAGTGATTTTGTTACATGCGATATTCGAATGTTCAGTCCTCAACACCACCTAAAACTTCCTCCATGTCTACGGGGAGTAGTAACATGTTGAATCTGTAGATCTGAAAGTATATTTAAGATATAAGGGATTAGGAAAAGGTTAGTATAATCCCCTTGGCTGCCACTCCTATTGAGCTCCAATCTAAATTTTGTGTCTCCTTAATGACCATCTAAATAGGTACCTTACACCATCAAGTAGATCAGACGGTTTGAGAAACATGGTTGACATAAATATATGTATGGAGCTGCCGGTAGTAGGGGAAGAAATTGCACCGATAATTTTAGAACATTCCTTCAGTTTCCATTTATATCTATACACTTTCATGAAGGGTAGATTCATGTCGACAATTTCATCATTCGCGAAATCGTTCATGCTACACAGTTCTCATTACGAATGACCATGAGGAAAAACATCCAATTCACGCGCAGACCAACCACGCTCTCTAGCGCAAAAGTGTGACCTCTGTGAATATCATTAATCAACGAACTAAATTTATTTTATTGTTCCCTATATTCCATTTAAATTTGTACAGAGAGTTTTGAATCAACTTGTATATCACTATTCCTAGGTAGAATCGAAACATGGACTTTCTTGTAGAATTGAAGTGATCGGAGACCATTATGAAGAATGCATGTTTCAAACTAGATTTGAACCTCAAATCTTCACCTGGTCGAATTGTTGAGTTTTAAACTCATTAAACACCACTCTTTCATTTCTTAATTGCACTTTTTGCTTAACTGTGTTAGGTTTGAGTTTTTCATAAGTTCAGTATTTCGCCACCAGGAACACTACAAGCATGATAAATCGACTGCGGATGGCCATTTCCTTATAGGCACACCTTACTTTCGTGGCGCTACGGTATGCGGTTTAAAATTTTATAGGATGTATAGGGACGTCCCTAAGTATCCTGTAGATTCCAATGCGCTTACCGTATAATTATACGAATAAGTTCAAATACATACACACCCACATAAAGACATCCATGCATAATTCAGAACAAAAGTACCCTTTTGATCTCACGAATTCATCAAGCATCACAGTCTCAAACCACAACGACCATAATCTCCTATAAGTCTGCACGCAAATGCTGTCTTTCGGAGTAGAAAATCTCCACGAGTCCAATCAGGGTAACAAATTACAATTCCTTTATCAGCAGTTCGTTCAACGAAAATAAATCACCAGAATTAGCAAGACCAAGGACATTCCGGACTCAATGAATCTAGAATAACATCAGACGTTGCGTGATAGTTAATTAGAGCGAAAAAGTAAGATGGCTGGACTACTTGTTACAAAGTTTAGGATTTGCATTTCTGGTCTTCTTAATCAATTATGGGAGTAAAAAGTGTATAAGTTTAAGATGAATGTTTCTTTTTCTTTGTTAGTTAATTTTATTATTAATCAACTGAAATAGCCTTTGTTATCTAGTGTTTATATGACATCTAGTGTTTATATGTTATCTAGTATTTATATCATCAACCATTGAATTGCTTAGTTTTGTAAAGGAAAAGAGGTAATATTAATATTATTATAAAGGGTTTCACTGAATATTGATAAATTTTTTTTTCTATTATATTTGTATATATATATATATCTATCTTTGAAACTGTAGAGACAATATCCCTCAAACAATTGCAAGAAACGACTGAAAATTTAACCGTATCTGAAGGATAAATTTAGTACATTGGTTATCTACGGCAAAGTTAATATATTTTGGACGTCGTTGTAGAAGAAACCATGTTCCAAAATTGACATGAATCTCAGATCTTCACTTGGCCAGTTTAAACTATACCTACTGAGAAATAGGACGACAATCGTTCTTTCTATGGTTTCCCAACACAAATTTTATGCTGAATAAATATTCAGCAAAGATTTAGGCCGAAAAACGATCAGTAGAGCAACCGGTCAAGGATGCCCTGGTCATCCCCAAAGATGAACGTAGAACTTTTGTCGTAGAACTTTTTCGGGAAAATATAATTTCAAACACTTTGAAATGAAGGATATATAACATGCTACAATTGTGGTCATTTGGACTAACGATACATATGTTTCGGTTTATTTTTTTGCAATATATAAAATAAAATTACATGCTACATAAAAATGGAATGGCTAATTAAAAGTCGAGTTGGGCCACACTTCAGTTAATTTAAATTTTTTGTTTGTTTTATTAACAACATTTGTTAACTGACAATCATGAAAATGTTTAATTTGGCTTCCATCCGTAATTGTGATACTTATTTTGAATAATACTTATATCTAATATTTCAATTAAGTAGAAATAAAGATATACATTTTTCATTTGAATTCAATCATTTTTTTATTTTTGCATCTAGTTGTCTGCTAGATGATATAACGCCTCTCATATAGATAGATTAGTTTGTTCAGGGGATTGGAGTCTAGTATTTCTGTATGAAGTGATTTCAAACTATTAACAAGCCTTTGGCGTCGACATTTTAAAATAGCTCGGATGCAACTTTTGTGGTTCCTTCTTAAGACATAAAAGTAGTATATGCTAATATTTTTAAGACATTATATTATGTGATCATACGTGCAACACTTGATAATCGAACTTATGTCTCTATTAAAATATAGCCGCCGATGATGACAAAAGTATTTTGAAATTCTCAGCCAAAGCTAGAGCTGGACATATGATATCAAATGTTTGCAATTTTGCATAATGGTTCAGAATACTATACTATATGCCATCTCCTATGTTGTTTAATACAGGAATAAAATTTGTATCTTTTTTACAATTTTGAAATGAAAATGTCTTTTTAATTATTTTGCTTATTTTATCTTCATAATATAAGCATTGGTGTTAACTCTATTGCCATTTGAAAAAAGTAATGCTTAACTGATTTTATTTTGTTAAAAACTGAAGCCTTTGTTTACACTTGTAGAGTTCTGAGTCTCGAACGGGCTCCATTGTAACGTAATGAACCTTGATTAGAACTCATTTATACGGACTTATTGACTTTATGTGCGGGATTACATATTCGTACTTAGACCTGTCAAACAAATGTGGCATTACTTTAAACGTAGTATGACTGGATATACCGGGCATTGCGGCTAGAGGCAATAACAATCAGATGAAATAAGTAAATCAAAACATATTTATTGTATTACTCTAATTACAGCAACTGGTTGCTTAACTAAAAAGAGACAGATACAAAAATACCATGGATGTGCCCCTTATTTAACTCAAATATATCATAAAATGCACTTTGACGGGCCTGGTGATATTTTATATTTAAGTAAACAGTGGACTAAGTATAAAGATTTGATACTTACCCAACTCTTTCCTAGTGCCTCCAAACCTTGTCTTGCCTACCCTGGGATACTAAACTTTTCTAGTCATAGTAGTATTCATTATTGCAGGTTCATCGGATTTAAAGTATCTTAATTTATCGCACACTCAGCGACTTTACTCCTCGAGAATTACCCAGATTAACCAACTTAACTAGCCTTAGCTTACTCCAGCATACTTCAGCCAACTCCAGCGTTCTTAAGCAACCTTCTTCACCAACCTCTCACTCTACTCCTTCCGACTCACGATCTGAAATTTATCCTGGCGCTAAACCAGGATCGAAGAATGTTTGGCTCGGTGATTGGTCTATTTAACCAAACCAGCCAGAAGTTGTTAATTTACCCTAAACATAAATTATAATTTAACTGGGGGGGTGATAATAACAAAAGGATATTTAAGCCTCACAGGCTTTTATTACCATTGTAAATATGTAATTCATAGAAGTAAAGCGAAGAAGTTGAAACTTCATAATAAAAAATGGGACTAAATAGCTCTCGAAGCGATATCCAAGAGTTAACGAACAAAATCAAATGGAGGTGAACCTCCGAGGTTTAAGGGGCTGGTTAGTGTTAGTAAGCAGGGGGTCCGAGGGCGACCGTGTGGATCGCTTGGGTTGAAAGAGCTCATGAAGCGATCTCTGGAAGTTATTGAATACAGTGTAAAAGGAGCGAAACCCTAAAGACCGTATTACGCCTTCGTAATAGGTGGAATGTTAAAGCTCGCAAGGTGAACTCAGCAAACGCCAGTGAGTAGCATAGTGAATAGCATAGTGAGTACTAGCATATATACTCGCATTTTATATTGGTGAGTACTCACATATATATTGGCGAGTACTCGCATATATATTGGCGAGTACTCGCATATATATTGGCTCGCATAGATATAGAACTCGAGGGGCGATGTACGGGACTTGGTACCAGTCAGCGAACAGGGTGTGGAGCCCCATACTAAAATACAAAATTAAAGAATTTTTCCTTTTGTAATCACGAAATCAACAACCAGTACAATCTCAAACTCCATTGACTATAGTCTAATTCACACGCACATTCTGTCTTTAGGTGTAGAAAATCTCCTACCAAGGTATTATAATACTATAACACAACTCTTTTCTCAATTGTACGTTCAGCGAAAATATATTACAAGATTTAGCAAGACCAAAGATTCAGGTCTAAATGAATTCTGAATAACATCAGACGTCGCGTGATAGCTAATTAGAGCGGAAAAATGGGACGGGTGGACTACATGTTATAATGTTTAAAATTCGTAATAGGTCCTCGCATCCATTAAGTACAGTAATTGGGGTTTAAAATTAGCAAATAGATAAAATGATACACTGGTGTTGAATATTTCCTACTTTGGTTACGTTAAATAAAGTTTTGTTTGTATACAAAGTATTATTTTATCGAAAATTGTACGTGCCTGAAAAATATAGGGAAACTAACATGTTTAAAATATTTCGCCAATTTTTTTTTAGCCATTGTACTTTTTGTTTTACAATTTACGGCTATTTTTAACGCATCCCAGAGGAAAAATAAAACATCTTGCTCCGTTAAGTTTTCATCCTTCGTCTATACAATAAGTGTGCCAAGTTTCAACCTTCTAAATCACTTCTGGAGGATCTGGATACATTTTTCACACCCCCATTTTCTTCGCTCCCAGGAGGGAAAAATAAAATCCAACTTCGTTATTTTCTTTCCTGCGTACCATACTTTAAATGTGCAAAATATCCGTCTACTAGGTGTCCTGGGGGCTTCTGGAGGTTCTGGAAAGACAAAAATATGTTAGACAAATTTTATATAGGTTATTACTTAAGCCTGGTAAAGACAGGGAAATTAACAATCTTAAAAATTTAAGCCACATCTTTTTTTTGTGTGTGTGTGTGTGTGTGTGTGTGTGTGTATAATAATGTATACAGTGCTTAGCGTCGAAAATAGTTGTCTCAATAATTTTCTCAATTATTCCAGTATTTATTAAGCCTATTTACAGCCTATTATATTATTGGGGTCAAAGATAAACATTAGCCCGTTATTAGTTGGAAATTAATGAAAGGTTGCTACTGTGAATAATGAAAATTACCAATTTTCAAATTACACATTTTTTATATATGTTTTTGGTATATTTTCTACAAATCTTCTATACTTCTATACATGCATTAAACGATCACTTAAAATTCCTTAAATGGGAGGGGGGGTTAAGACAAGTAAAAATTGCTGGTTATAAAAATAAATTAAATTTCAGTTGTTTAAATAATTGGAATGGAACCACTGAGGATAATTATATACAATGCCCAAAAATGTGATACACTTATCACAACTCTTAACAATTGCTTTTAAGGGGTTTTATGGAAACTTAAAGACAGGCTATAATGAAGAATACAGGCTGAGGATCGCAAAAGATAGATCAAATACAAATGTGTTTTCTTTTGTCAAACTAAAGGCAGACTTGCCTTATCTGAAGCAGTCAAAGAATCTTATTAAGCCCAATCTTATACGAACTTCATTCTGAATCTGTAGCAAGACTCGTTGTAATATTTTGCGATAAACCATCAATTGAAAATACATGAGTTTCAGACTACATTGAACTTACGAATTTAGATGACTGATCTGTATGAATATATACTGCTTTAATAATATTTACACCCTCAGAATATCAATAAATGAAATACACTTTGAGAAAAGGATAAAAAAAAACTACAGCAACGCAAATAAGTACACAAAACAAAATAATGAAGCATACAACTGTTTCGAGTATACGTTGGATCCCTTTTCGTCAGTGCAAGAGAACCAACAAGAAGGAAGGTAGTAGCAGAGGGATTATATTTCCAATACCTGGATTACGAGAGAACCAATTAGAAAGCAGCATGAAGAACAGACCACCTATTCCTGTACGAGAAGCAATAATACAAGATCGACGTGCACTAAAACACTGGAAAAATATACCAACAAGTAATAGCCGCAGGTCTGAACGAGAATAAATGAGAAACAACAAAATAAAAAATAGGTTAATTCGACACACAAAGTTATAAAGAACTATGAAGAAGGAAGTGTAAAAATATTTACTGGGCACTTGGCAAACAGCAGACAAAAATGGAATACTGGACAAGTCATCAAATAAATTATTATAATTTTTCTGGGTGTGGTAGACTTCAAAGAAGTCAAGATCATAGATCGAAGTATATTTTTGTGTAATTATTGTTGAAGAAAACTCAGTACGGTGATCAAAGTGTTTGCAATGCTGAGCAATTGAAGAATTATTAAATTTATTTTTTATATAGTTTTAATGTCCCTTAATACGAAATTTTAAAGCACGTATCGTTTGACTAAGCAAAATAAACTACGCTGAAAAGAAATTCTGTAACTGCCACAAATACACTATATATTCAAAAGTATCCGGACACTTAGAATATTAGAATGTTTTTCGAATGTCTAAACAAATGCTTGGCAAAGTGTTCTGTAACTTGGCGATGTAAAGAACACACGCTTTCCAGTAAAGTTTAGGTGACTTGTGCATTTAGGGGACCACCAAGATATTAAAAAAGGAGAAAAATATATTTCATCGCTTTGTATCATAAAAAGCTGGAAATTTTAACTTTCACAAAATAGTTAAATAGTTTTGCTCAATGTGTATAAGCATTTTCGTAAAACAAAAACATATGTTCATGAAGATTTAAACGTTTTTAAAAAAAAACAAATTTTGTTACATGTTTTTAGTTTACAATATCCATAGGTTTCAATCAAATTTCACAAAACTTACAGAATATTAGTCAACGCCTAAGAAAAACATTATACTTCAATTGAAAATTAAAGCATTAAATATACGATGAGATTTAAGCGTTTGAAGGAACTAAGTTTTTACTGCGCAGGCGCAAAACATAGCAATAGTTTTCATGATTTTGCAGTGAATACTGTAAGGCAACTTTTAGAAAAAATCTACTGAAATATCGTGAAAATTCACAAATATATCAACGATCTAGTGATCAGTTTTTCTCTAACTCTCTGAAAGTACCTGGATGATAAAGGGTTTTCCAAAAATTGACATTTTACAAATTCATCGGACACACCTATTCTGAAAATGAACTAGTCCAATTTTATGCAAATAATGATCAAAAGTCTCCGGACACCCCTTACGTGGTGGATTCTGCTAGTGAAGTCAAATATCTAGCTCTCAGACAAGTATAAAGAAGTCAGACTAGTTAACACATTTAATTTCAAAGCCAGAAAAGTACATTTGGAGGAAAACCCGAGCTAAATGAGTTTAAACGTGCTGAAGTGATTGGTTGTCACCACTGTGAAAAATCTGTTCGTGAGATTTTTGTCATGTTACGAGTGGCCCGTTCCACCCTAAATGATTTTATCGCGAAGGGAAAGAGAGCACAGGCGCTACAACTGTGCATGCAGGATCTGGTCGATCATTAGTAGAAAGCAACCGCAGAGTGCTGACGGGAGTTGTGAAAGCGAACCACATGCAATAGGCAGAAATAGTTTGTTCGGTATTTCAGGAAGCCTCCAGATGCAACGTCAGCACAATGACAGTTCATCGGGAGCTGCGAAGTCTTGGTTTTCATGGGCGAGCAGCTGCATATAAACCAAGCATTACCGCAACCACTGCCAAGCTTCGCTTACAGTGATGTAAAGCGCGCGGAAAATGGAGTCTTCAGCAATGGCGTCAAGTGTTATGGAGCGAAGAATCATGGTACACTCTCTGGTAATCCGATGGTGGATTCTGGGTGTAGAGAATGCCATGTGAACGCCTTTTACGTGACTGTCTGTGCTACAAGTTAAGTTTGGTGGTGGAATCAAAATGATTTGGAGCTGTTTCTCATGGTTCGGGCTTGGCCCTCTTATTCCCGTAAAGGGAACTCTGAAAACGGAAGGATATCTTGATATTTTGGACAATTCCATGCTGCCTGCACTGTGGCAACAGTTTAGATGGGTCCATTCTTGTTTCAACAAGATCGTGCTCCTGTCCACAAAGCACGAGCTGTGCAGAGCTGGTTTGCTGACATGTATGTTGAGGAATTGGACTGGCCTGCTCAGAGTCAAGACTTTAATCCCACAGAACACCTATGGGATAAATTGGAACGTCGACTGCGAGCTAGGTCCAAACGCTCCACGTCGACGACAGAGCTGACTAGTATTCTTTTAAAAGAATGACGTGCAATTCCTGCTGCAACATTTCGGAAACTAGTGGATAGCCTCTCTGATAGAGAGGTAGCTGTCAAAGCCTACAGGTGTCCGGATAGTTTTGATCAGATCGTGTATATATATTTTGTATATTAGTTAATTGTATTTACTCCAGTTTAACTATCCTATGATTTACGATTTAAAATTTCAATTTGTGGAAACCCCTTATCATTCAGTTACTTTCAAAGAGTCAGAGAAAAACTGATCACAATATTGTCGATATCTTTGTGAATTTTCACGATATTTCAGTGAATTTTTTTATAGAAGTTGCTCTACAGTATTCACTACAAAGTCATGATAGAAAACTATTGCTATGTTTCACGACTGCCCAGTAAAAACTTAGTTTCTTCAAATGCTTATATCTTATCGTATATTCAATGCTTTAACTTTCAATTGAAGTATAATGTTTTCTTAGACATTAACAAACGTTCTGTAAGTTTCGTGACATTTGAATGAAACCTATGGATATTGTAATCAAAAAACATGTAACAATGTTTTTTTAAAGAAACGGTTATATATTCATGAATATACGTTTTTGTTTTACAAAAATGCTTGTACTCATTGAACAAAGCTAGTTAACTATTTTGTGAAAGTTGCAAATTATTTCCAGTTTTTATGATGATACAGGGTGATCAAATATAAGTCCCCCTTTTTCAATATCCCAATGGTTCTCTAAATGTATTAGTCACCGAAACTTTGCTCGAAAGTGTGCTTTCAAACATGTTCTTCACATCGCCAAAATTACAGAACACTTCGCCAAGTATTTGTTTAGAAATTCGAAAATTTTTCAAACATCCAGAGTGTCCGGATACTTTTGATCATATAGTTTATTATTAATTTCTAACGAATCTTTAAGATTAGAAAACCTGAGTCTATTAGAAGGTTTAAACGCAATATTGAATTTGAATATTTTAAAGATTTTAGCAATCTATTGACTGATTTTTGGAAAAAAAATGGTAAAATGATAGTGTTATTGAAATATTTTTCAGAAGTTAGTTTGATGGAAAGTTTTATAAAATGTCCCTGATTCTTTCTGTGGTCAATTTGGCTAGATTGCACGCTGTCCTCCAAAGTTCGTAAAGCAGTGTTTCTTTTTAGAACCACTGTATCTAATATTGATACTGCTTCTTACAAATTAGTCAAAAATGCAGTTTTTAGGTTCTATTTTCTGTTTAGTAATATTATTCATATCTGCCAAAATCCTGCTTAACCTATGAAGAAAATTTGTAATTTAAACTCTCGTGGTTATGACCACCTTTGATGTCAAGTCGTTGTTTACTAATGTCCCTGTTTAGGGAGCACTGCCTGTCTTAGGAAACGTTTATATGAATTTCATTTCTTTGGATTTAAATTTGATGAACTTGCTTCTTACCAGCATCTGTTTATCACATTTTTGTCTTCCATAATAAATTCTACAGTATGTCTCATAGCTTGTCTATTTGTAATCCACTCTGTCCTATTTGCAGTGACATATATATACATTACTTTGAAGTTAAGCTCTTTTAAATTATCCAGTTTGTTTTTTATACTCAGTATGTCGATATCAGTTTTAATCATCTGGATTACACTTTTAATGATATCTATGGTATTTTGGATACTTTGAATTCCATTGACCCTTACACCCAGTTTACTTATAACATGAAAAAGAACTATCGTCTTGAATTTTGGATGTTTTGGTCATCCCAACGATGATGAATTTCCCACTAAGGTCTTTCGCAAACTTATTTCGGTCTCTCTCCTCCGCGTACAAATTTCTGCTTTCAATAAGTTTGTCCATTGCCCTTTAACGTTTGTTTTACTATAGATTTTCTCAATTGTGAGATCACTTATTTAAAAGCTGTTACTGTCGATCGTTGTTTCTCTTCCAACATTATTGATCGTGCAATTCAAACATTTTCTAAAACTTCCTCCAAACTAACTTCTGACATTTCAATAACACTATTATTTCACCGTTTTTTTCCAAAAAACAGTCAACAGATTGCTAAAATCCTTTAACAATTCACATTCAATATTGGATTTAAATCTTCTAATAAACTCAGATTTTCTAATCTCAAAGAACCTTTGAAAATTAATAACAGTTGCATCTACAGTTTTTTGCCAGTTTGATCTTCCTTATATTGACCAAACTAAACGTGCTTTAAAATTTCGTATTAAGGAACATGAAAACTATGTTAAAAACAGGAATTTAGTAAATCTTTAATTGCTCAGCATTGCTATCAATTTGACTGCCGTTTTAAGTCTTCTTCTGCAAGGATCATACAAAAAATGCACGTCGATCTTGACTTCTTTGAAGTCTTCCACATGCAGAAACATTATAGTAATTTAGTTAATGACGTGTTCAATACTTCATTTTGAACGCTGTCTGGTGAAGTATCCTGTAAGAATGTTTCCACTTTCTTCTTCATATTCCTTTGGGGCCTTTATGTGCCACTTTTAATCTAGTTTTAATCTTGTTGCGTCTCAGTGTTCTTGTTCAGACTTGATTGGTCTTGTCAAGATATTCCTGGTGTCTTTCTGCAGGCGCCAATATTGTATTGTTACTTCTTGTTTCGCTCGTTCATTGTAATATCCGCAAAAGTTCACATACATAAATTTTAGGGGATTATAAAACGCGCTTATGCGTTAAAATCATGAATTCGAACATTACTTTATCGAATCAATAGTATAGAGAGTAAAAGTTATATAAAAAATATTTATCGTGGATAAACTATAATTTTTCTTTTATTCTTAAAGTATGTTGAATAAATTTGGTATATGAAATAGAATTAATTGCCTTCAGAAATTCTAACAAATCGTTTTATGAACATATCATGCCGTCATCAATAAATCATCTTGTGAGTCAAAACAGAGACCAAAAAGCTAACATAAATTTGAACAAGTCAGATTACGGTACGAGCGCGAGTTAAAGAATAGGACAGACGACATGGCACCTAAAGATACATTAAGTAAGACATTAGTTTATGAGCAATAAATAAAAATTGAACTCAATGCAATTTTATGGGATGCCCAAACTTTCGTGAGAGCTATCCCGAAGAAGCAACTCCACCAAGCGGGGGAAAATTCCAATCATGACTGACCCATAAACGACATGCACTGATGAGGTGACTTGCCACACCAATCGGATTCAGATGGTTTGAACGAAGGCGTTTCAAATGTTAAAGAAAAATTTGAAAAATGGGCCCCAAAACAGTAAAAAAGATGTTGCCATTGAGATACTTTAGCCACTTTATAGGATGAAATGAGTGAAAAACTTCTGAGCTGTGCTGTCGCGTAAAACACGGGATTAAAACAGTCCGGTAATAACTCTTGTGATAAGAGTAACGCAAATTTACCGATATTCCCTACAGTAGAAATATGAGTATTTGCAATAACTCTGATGTTCCAACTAGGTTCCATTCAGTGCGCACTTCTATATGCTCATATGAATCGTGTATATAATAAAAAAATTGATTTCGAATTCCAATGTCATGCACTACGCTGCTCTCTCTCTCTCTCTCTCTATCTATCTATCTATCTATCTATCTATCGATATAGATATATATATATATATATATATATATATATCTTGTTCTCCCTCTCTGTCGCTCTTTCTCTGTCGCTCTCCCTTTCTCTGTCGCTCTCCCTTTCTCTCTTTATGTCGCTCTCCCTTTCTCTCTCTATGTCGCTCTCCCTTTCTCTTTATGTCGCTCTCCCTTTCTCTCTCTGTCGCTCTCCCTTTCTCTCTCTATGTCGCTCTCCCTTTCTCTCTCTATGTCGCTCTATCTTTCTCTCTCTATGTCGCTCTATCTTTCTTTCTCTCTCTGTCGCTCTATCTTTCTCTCTCTCTGTCGCTCTCTCTCTCTCTCTGTCTCTCTCTTTATGTTGCTCTCTCTATCTCTCTCTTAGTCTCACGTTACTATAAAATAGTACAAACTATTATTATAATTAATAATGAGCATGTTACTGTAACAATAAGGTGAATCTGGAAAAAACTAAAATAAAAATAAATTCAAGTATTGCTAAAAACTCTTTAATGGTTACGTGAATTTACACTGCTGTAACAGTAAGTAGTATCGCTCACTGGAAGGAGTTTCGCCGGTTATTCACAACGCAGCTCTCTTTGAGCACTTGCAAAATAACTATCATCGCGTATTCATTAATTAAATAACTTATAAATTTATTTACGTGCCACACATCACTGTTGTGACCTTTATGAGTACCCATGACAATCACTTCTATGACTTACGCATTGTGGGAAAAATTATTATGACGACCAGACCATTTTGTGCAAAGTAGCAATTCAGCAGAAATGTCTGCCATTATTCAGAGACTAACGACGCATTCAGAGATATTGTTGAAGACATAATGGGTACAAGACGACTACTGGCGAGCTTTAAATATCAAATGATCACACTCAAAAGTATGGCTCTTGCATTAGAAAACCAGGTTGACATGTAAATTGTTCGAAGATAGCTTTTCTTAGTATTAATAAAAAGTGTACCACCTGACAAAACTGGGTATGAGAGAAAGGTATGCAGTTGTCAACGGGTATTCAATCCAACACGGAGAGGTAGCAGACTTGTTTATTCCAAATTTCAATAGTTAGTCAAAGTGTATATAATTTAGGTCCTAAATTCAGTCAGACGGCCTCTCAATGTACTGTTTGTTCACTTTTCATTGTATGGTCAGGTCCACAGAAGTATCTACAGCCATAGTAATGTGGCCATGCACAGATTCTGTATTCAGCTTTAGACGCTTATGTCCCGTGTGTAATTAGGAGTACCAATTATATAATTTTTGTTGTAGTTTTACATCCAGTTTCCGAGTTTTTATGTGCTGAGTTCGCCTTTCATAGCAGTTCTTTTATGTTACCGTTACCTGTATTAAGTACTCTGCTAATTACTCTAAGTAATTTATTTTTCATAAACAGTTCAAACTTTATTAAGACTGAAAATATTGTCGCTGCTCTTGTGTTAATTGATAATTGAACGCTTACAAAAAATATATAACGCTTAATGGGCACTTATATATATATAATATAAGTATCAATTAGGTACTTACTTTGGATCCATGAAACTCGTATATTAATTGAAAGTACTTTAATTTCACAAGCGTGTTTACGAAAGTTTTTACGAAAGAAATAATTTACTTTCTCTTTAAACAAATGTAAAGTGAATGTATCTAACATCCGTGAAAATGTGTATTTTATGTAAACCTACTTTTAAAACATATAATATTGTGTAATAATACATTGACAAAAGTAAGATATTTTTTTTAAGATAACCGTTAATTTTAGTTGTGTTTAACTTTTTGCTTACGAGTGGGACAGCGTCAATCTCAAACGAAGAACCTCCTAAAAATACAGGTATTTGACATTCCCTATCCCAAACAGTTCGATCTCTCTTTGCAGACACGGACGCCAATATCTGCAAAGAGGGGTCGAACTGCTTGGGATATGGTATGTCAAATACCTGCCTTTTTGGGAGGTTCGTCGTTTGGAAAAAGACAGGTATTTGATATACCCTATCCCAAACAATTCGGTCCCTCTTTTCAGACATTAGCGGCCATGGACTCCAATGCCTGCAAAGAGGGATTGAACTGTTTGGGATAGGGTATATCAAATATTATTTGGGAAGTTCTTCGTTTGAGATTAACGCTATCCCACCCGTAAGCAAAAGGTTAAAATATCACTTTAACAGCATCCCAGAAGATACAGCAATATTTTTTTTTATTTTAACGACAGTCAAAACAAACCAAAATTTCTCTCATCATGTGGTTGAAATTAAAGGAATTTGTCTTCCAAATTAGTTCAGTAATAGTTCATTATTTCCCATTTTCAATCAGGCTGTATTTATCAGCAATTAATTTTTAATGCATGAATGAAAATAAGAGAACAATTATATGAAATATTATTTTCGAAAAAGGAAAAAAATAATGATAAATATTTAATATATACAATTTCCATCTTTTCCAAGAAAATGATACTGTTAAAAGATCAATCAAAGAGTATTTATAGGGTAGATTAGAATTGATCATAAATAAATTTTAATCTTACCAAGAAATCTCAAAAACAAAACTTTTAAAAATTGCTAAATTATTTTGTGAACATAAATTTATGTTAAATCTAAATACACTGCATGTTTAATAAATATTCATTTTACAAAAACAATTTAAGAATTCATATCAGTTTATATTTTAGTTTTCTAAATTCTTTATTCAGTGTTTTAGTAATTGGCATTTTTCGCGTAGTTGGATAATAAATTATTTGAATTCAGTCGAAGAATTAGCTATTGATCTTTAAGAAAATGTTTGATGTCTGCTTAATTTTATTTCTGTTTTATTATCAGGTATTGGTTTTTGATGAAATTAGCCTGTTTAGTTTACAAAACAGATATTTTTCTTTATTCTGTTAAATTTTACGGATTTGGTAGTTATTTTATTTAAATTTCTTTTAAATAAATTCGGCAATAATATAGAATATAATTATATTTCGTGTGATTTTTGCTTTCCCATTTCCTTTCCTTGATATTTTTTCAGCATTTTATTACTTTTGCCACCATTTCAAAGGTCTTATAATCCTTAGTAATACACTAGATTTTCTTTTACATCTTATATGAGTATTTAGATTCATTAAACCTTTGCCCGATGGATGTGGGGGCGTGAACGAAGCACTACTTTGTCAGCAAGATAAAAAATCAGAGGTGGTCAGCACTTGTCTTTCCCTGCAGACTTATATCAACGTTCTCTTTATTTTAATTAAAATTAATTTACTTTTAATTCAATTTTCTTTCTTATTTGGCAACTGGATTTATTTTAAAAAGGGGCGTAGAGAAAATACGAAAGAACTAAAATATCTCGGGAACGGCTAGTCCTAGTGTAATGGGGTTGGTCTTATTCTTCTCATCTTTAAAAATTACGTATAAAACTAGCATTTAATGGATATATTTGAAAATACGTAGTTTTTATTTTAGATTTTAGCGGCGTTTGCGAGCCATTTTGCAAAAAAAAGCAGGATATTTTTTTCCGAATCGTACTAAAATCTAATCAGCACCAGGGTAATCCACAAGCAACTTATCTACCAAATTTTGTGAAATTCAGTCCATTATTTTTTCACCTAGAGTCGATACAGGCAATTTTTGGGGGCCATTTCGCAAAAAAGGCGAGTTCTTTTATCCTGAATCGTACTAAAAATGAATCAGCACCATCACACTAAAGTGACTTACCCACCAAATTTTATGAATTTCGGTCTATTAGTTATTGAGTTAGAGTGGATACATGCATTGCACAGACAGACACACACACACACACACACACACACACACACAGACACACACACAGTCGTCACGCTAAAAATAGTTTTTTTTCGTATTCTAGACGTCTCGGAACGCGTAGATCTGTCCAAACCTCGAGTTGCGATTTTCGGCATGATTCCAATAGTTTCTCTATACATTACCATGTATTGCAGGGAAAGTAATAAAGAGATATAACATGGTAGCAATATAGAAATCGAGAAAAAAATTTAAATCTGTGGAGGAACGACAGAACGAAAAGCATAAATTCAAGTTTCACAAGAAAAGCATTTATCTGACCTAAACCGCAAGTTTAGAAATGTTTCGTGAAATTGAAAGATATTTCATAAAATTGAGAAACATTTTATGAAGTTAGAAGACATTTTATGAAATAGAGAAACGCTTCGTGAAGTTGGAAGACAATTTCTGAAATTGAGAAACTTTTCGTGGATTTTGAAGTAATTTTACGAAATTGAGAACGGTTTTGTGATGTTTAAAAATGTCTGGTAAAGTAGAGAGACATTTTATAAAATTGAGAAATACTTCGTGAAGTTTAGCAATGGCTTCTGGTGTTTTAAGGTCTTTTATGAAATTGATAAACTTGTTTTGAAGTTGAAAGATATTTTATGAAATTGAGAAATTTTTCGTGCATTTTGAAGACATTTTACGAAATTAAGAAATATTTCGAGATGTATAAAAATGTCTGGTTAAATTGAGAGACATTTTATGAAAGTCAGAAACGCTCCGTGATGCTTGAAGACATTTTACGAATATAAGAAAAGTTTTGCGATGTTTAAAAATGTCTGGTAAAGATGAGAGAAATTTTATAAAATTGAGAAGCATTTCGTGAAGTTTAGAAATATTTTTTGGTATTTTAAAGCATTTTACAAAATTGAGAAACGTGTCGTGAAGTTCATAAACGTGTATTGGTTTTCATCATAAAAGAGCGAAATGAAAAATCCAAAGACATAAGTACTCCTATCGAAACAGGTGTTTCCAAATGTACTTCAGTAATGATGCTTATAGAAGATATGTAAAATATGAGGTCTTGGCCATTAAGAAGTCTTGTAGTTTAATTTATTTTTGTTAGAAGTGTTTTGGCTTTTTAATTATATGCATGTGTGTTTTAAAGAAAATGTTTTAGTACCAGTGTTATATTTTATTAATGTTATTAATAGAATATGTTCATCTACTTATCGTAAATAATGAAATTTCTGATATTGGTGTCCCTTGAGTTTCTAGAATGAGTAGTTGTTGTTTGCGCATAATGAAATATTATCATTTGCAGGTATTATCTTTATTCCAAACCTATTTAGAAAATATTTAAGATTTAATGTTTAATTATTTTATCGTTTCTAAGAAAGATGTTTATGTATTTAAAGTAGCGGTTGTGGTTGACTCCAACCATTGTAGTTCCATATCAATTCTCGGGCAACATCATAAAGCTTGAAACTTCCATTTTATAGTCTTGATGATGTTGAAGTTTTCTGGAGTTTTAATACTCTGATTAATGAGACTCCAGTGCACGAGACTAGAGGGACTAACGATCAAGAGCCAAAAACAATATTCAACTAACACCAGTAACACTTTTAGAGACAATTAGAATGTAAGACGTTCTTTCAAGAGTAAAATCATCAGCGGCACATCACAAGTATTCGCTAATCAAACTAGCCCAAGATTCCGCCCCCCCCCCCCTGGTCGTTAGAGCAGTTGATGTATACTATCGATTAATGCCTAATTTTGTGCAATCCCGCGACACCGAAAATACATTAATAACTACGAACGTCACAATATTTTCATATTTTATAGACTGGAAAATTAGCAGACTAGGAAACCAACAAAGTTACTCGACTTCCCGTAGCAGTTATATTTTTTGACAATTATCTAAAATTAATTATTTATTGACGATGATGAGAAAAATCGACGTCTAAAGATATGCTCTTTGAAATGCTCTTCAATGTAATTTTTGAATCGGGTAACTTTGTATCTTAAAGTAGAAACTGACGGAAACCAATATGAAATCTATAATTTTGTTCTATTATTTTTTTACACTTTTCAGCATTACATTAGGTTTATACCTCTCAATTTTGGCATTGCACAACAAAATCTTTCAAAGGCCTTCCAAGTATCAGTCACTGCTACAAAATATCTTAAGCATTTGAAAATATTATATATAAATTTGTCAATATTATGTTTTTGATTTAATTATTGTATTATATATAATCATTACGTTTAATTAATTTGGCGTTTGAGTTTTCTAAACATCAATTGAACCGACATTTGTTTACATAATACTTCTGTCAAAATTATAATACAAACGATGGAATGAATTCACAAATGATTGTTTACTCGTTAACATCCTTTCCGGCATTTACTGATTTAATGCTTTGGTAAAATAATGTGCTATCCCAGTTTTATGTAAATGCGCAATAATCATAAGCTCAATATCTATGATCATCCATCTGTTACGAATCTTATGTTTCATTCATAATGTGGACGATATGCAAGGAAGCCAGACAGTCTTATATTACTAGTAATATATAACTTTTGAATTAAAGAAATGTTTTCGCCTGTGATATATTTCACTGATTACTGAATCTCAGTATTAAATATATACTATAACTTTCCTACATATATTATGTAGTGTACAAGGTGGTCATAAAATAACTTCTCCCATTTTACAATCCTCCAGTGACCTCACTTTTCGACAAATAGGGGTGAAAAGTGAGATTTAGAGGTTTGAAAATATGCGTTCGAGATTTATACAGATAGAAGAAATCGAGGTCTTACAGTTACGGTTTCAATGCACGAATTACATAAAATTCCAATGGTCCCACCCACTGTTTCATTCCGATTGTGATCAACACTAAAGAATACCATAAATGATGTTAAAATGTTATTGCTAGCCTTAACAATGGCGTAGAAATAGCACTTTCAAATGTGCTGAAAAGAAAGAACAAATGAAGAAGGAAAGTCGATCATAATACTGTCTCCTAAGAAACATTCGGTACATTATGGTTGACCGAAAGTGTCCACTAGATTTTAAAAAGCTACTCATATATATATATATATAAAACTACGCCACAAACTATTGTCAGAATATGCAAAACTAATGAATCAAAATCATTGTGAAAGATATGTGACATACATTAATCGAGAGCATGTAGCAGTTGCATGGAATATTTACTTAGTAATCGTCCGATTCAGGCTCTAAACTAAAGAAAAATGCAAAAGTGCTTCAGCTTCAACAATGAAGCTTTTATCACGCGATTGTTCACTTACCTGCAATATTCCTCCTCTGTAACAAATAGCGGGCACATGCTTGCATTGTTATTATCCGATAGAGCGCATCATCTTCAATAATTGGAATGTGTTGTATCAAAGAAAGCCTAACTATTGAAGATGAACAACTTTTAAAGTTTTGATTGGCTGAAGCAAAAAATTAATAAAAGTTTTTGAAAGAAATTTTAATATAATTTTTAATTTAATGATAAAAATTTCTAAGATCAAAGTATATTTGATTAAGAGAATAATGGAACATATTGAAATTATAGCCGTAAGATAAAAATTAAAAATAAAACATTAGCATATCTCTATGATTAGATTAATATTTCAATCAATAGATTTTCAAAATTTCATTATTGCTTGCCCAACGTGCATAGTATAAGGTAAAAAATTGTGATAAGGTCGAAAATTTGAATTCGAATTTTGATTAGTATTTTATGCAATAATTTTTCAACATTTCGTTGTTACTTCCTTATATTAATAGTATGAGGTATAGGAAAGGTATTGTGAGGGAGTCGAAAATCCGAATCCAAGTTTAGATTAGTATATTACTACATATATGCAAGAACTTTACAACATATCTTTACTTCCCCTATATACATAATATAAGGTATAGGAAAAGTATTGTGATGGGGTCGAAAATCCGAATTCAAATTTTGCTTAGTTATAATACTATATGAAATAGCTTTTCAATATTTCACTACTGAACCCTATATGCATAGTACAGGTGAACTTCGATATGTCGAACCTCGGTACACCGAAATTTTCGATATCTCGAAATATTTTCATCTCCCTTCACGCATGGTATAAAACCAATGTAAAACAAACTCTTTAACTCGAAATTTTTCTAATAAAACTCTCGATATCTTGAATTTTTTCATTTTACCATTTGGATTATCTTACCATTTTCATCCTTTCATTTTGAAAAATACGATCCAAAAAATGTGTTTAATGCAGATGAAACAGGACTATTTTTTAAGTGTACACAGGCCATGTGTATATATGGCCATTAAAGGTGAAGCATGTCATGTCGGGCAAAGGAGCAAAGAAAGATTAACTGTGCTGTTTTGCACTCATATGGATGGTTCAGAAAGGCTCAAACCTTTTATAGGTAAATCTGCTAAACCCCGTTGTTTTTTAGGAATGAAATATTTTCCAATGACTTGTTTTGCGAACTAAAAGGCTTGGATGACTGCCGAAATTTTCACTCGTTGGTCGAAGGAACTAGACAGAAAAATGTCAAATTGAAAACGCGATATTTTTCTCTTCTTGAACAACTGTACAGCGCATAATAACGTGCCGAAATTAATATTCGTGAATATTCATTTCATGCCACCCAACACAACTTCTAAGTTACAGCCTTTGGAGCAAGGTATTATTCAGAGTTTTAAAGTAAACTATCGCCACAAAATTAAGCTCATTTGGAAAATGGGATAGATATTGAAGGATTCAGTACCTGTAACCAAACTGTCATAGATGACTATTTTGCAAAGTAAAGAAATGCAAGATTAAATTTTAATAATGTATGTACGTACATAATATTAAATTAAATGTGTATCCAATCATTTCATGCTTCGCTTTATTTGTTGTCAGCATTTTCTTGGGTAATACTTACTTGTCTGTCTGCAAGATAAAGTAAGTGATTTTTTTCAAAATATGTAAAGTGTAGGACTAGTATGTATATATTCTTTTATGAATTCCTTACAATTTTCCAAATTTTCGATATCTCGAATTTTTTTTTTACTCCCTTCAAATCCGACATATCGAGGTTTGACTGTATATGGTATAGGAAAAGTATTGTGATGTGGTCTGAAATTTAAATTCGAGTTCGGATTAGTTATAATGTTATATGCAATAGCTTTTAAACATTTCTTTACTCTTTCCCTATATACAAAGTGTAAGGTATAGGACAAATATTGTGATGGGGTTGAAAATCCGAATTCGAGTTTGATTAGTAATAATACTGTATGCAATTGCTTTTCAACATTCCGTTACTACTTCCCCTATATATATAGTATAAGGTATAGGGAAAGTATCGGGATGGGGTCGAAAATTCGAATTCGAGTTTTTATTAGTTATAATATTATATGCAATAGCTTTTCAAAATTCCGTTATTGCTTTCCCTATATGCATATTATAAGGTACAGGGAAAGTATCGAGATGGGGTTGAAAATTTGAATTCGTATTTTGATTAGTATAATATGTTATGCAACAGAGTTTCAAAATTTCGCTATTGTTTTCTCTATATGCATAGTTTGAGGTATATGGAAAGTATTGTGATGGAATGGTAAATTTGATTTCAAGTTTTCGACGAAACAGCATGTTTTAAGCATTCTAAATTCAAATCGAACGTTTTTAGGTGATTTCTATGTGTATTTGTGAAGGTGTATGTGTCCGTGAGCCGTTGGTTGCAAATTCTCACGAACGACTGAAGCGTTTCGAACGAAGTTTGGTACATATATTAAAATCACTAAATACTCGAACCTCATTAATATTAAAAACGATCGTATGTTTGGAAGACCCGCCAATTTTGAATGAAATTTTGAAAAAAAACATTAATAAATCAGACTTACATAAATAATAATTTTCTTTCCTATTTAATTTTTATTAGAATACGAGCAACACAACCATGCATCGTTATCGGGATATTTCACATTTTAAAAATAAAATATCAAAAAATCACATAAAAATTAAAAAACATCAATTGTTGTGAAATATATTCACTTTTTAAATGTAACTAGAGGGCTACGTCCCCTGCTCACTACGTTCGCCAACCCCCGTAACTCGCTTCGCGAATCGGGAGGCTTTGCCTGTGTGTCCCATGCTCGATGACGCTCGCAGAATCCCAGAGCTCCTCCTTCCATTGGCTGCCGGTCATTAACCCCGTAACTCGATTCACGAGTGGGAAGACTCCATCTCCAAAACTCTGACCCTCACCAACGTTCGCAGAATTCCGGGGATCCGCCCTCCATTGGCTGCCGTTCATTCTCCCCCTTAACTTCTCCCCCTTAACCTTCTCGAATCGGGAGAATTCCCTTCCTACTCGCTGACGCTCCGTTTGCTAGCAATTTCGTTTCCGTCTGCTACGCAGGCATGATATTCAAACGGATACCGTCCTTGCTAACTAAAATTCCCCAGTCCTAGATTTCGCTTCGCTAGTTCTTCCAATCTGGAGGGCGCAAGCGACCTCTTACTCGTCCCATACTCGCTGCCGCTCCCAGAATCTTGGTGCTCCGCCCTCCTTTGAATACTGCTCATTAACCCCGTATCTCGATTCACGAGCTGGGAGGCTTCGCCTCCAAATTGCTGACACTCAGTGACGCTTGCAAAATCCCTTGGCTCCGCCCTCCATTGAATGCCACTCATTCGGATGGCTCACACGATCGCCTACATGTCCCATACTCGGAGACGCTTGCAGAATCCCGAGGCTCTGCCCTCCATTGACTACCGTTCATTAATACCGTATCTCGATTCAAGAGTGAAGAGGTTTCGCCTTGAAATCGCTGACGCTCACTGACTCTCGCAGAATCCCTAGGTACCGCCCTCTATTGGATTCCATTCATTCAAACGGCTCACATGATCTCCTACGTGTCCCATACTCTCTGACGCTTGCAGAATGCCGAGGCTCCGCTCTCCATTGGCTACCGCTCATTAACACCGTATCTCTATTCACGAGGTGGGCAGCTTCGTCTACAAATCGCTGACTCTCACTGGCCCTCGTAGAATCTCGGGGCTCCGCCCTCCATTGGATGCCGCTCATTCAGACGGCTCACATGATCACCTACGTGCCTCATACTCGTTGACGCTCGCAGAATCCCAAGGCTCCGCCCTCCATTGGTTACAGCTCATTAACCCGTTATCTCGATTTAAGAGTCAGGTGGCTGCGCCGCCAAAACACTGACGCTCACAGAATCTCGGAGCTCCGCCCTCCATTGGACGGCTCACACGATCGCCTACGTGTCCCATACTCGCTTACTGTCGCAGAATCCCGAGGCTCTGCCCTCCACTAGCTACCGCTCATTAAACCCTTATCTCGATTCACGAGTCAGGAGGCTTCGTCTCCAAATCACTGATGCTCACTGGCCGTCGCAGAATTCCGGGGCTCCGCTCTCCATTAGATGCCGCTCATTCGGACAACTCACACTATCTCCTACGTGTCTCACACTCGCTAACACTCGCAGAATCCCAGGGCTCCGCCCTTCATTGGATTCCGCTCATTCTACGGCTCACTTGATCACCTACGTGTCTCATACTCGTTAACGCTCGCAGAATCCCGAGGCTCCGCCCTCCATTATCTACCGCTCATTAACCCAGTATCTCGATTCACGAGTCGTGAGGCTCCAAATTGCTGACGCTCACTGACGCTCGCAGAATCCCAGGACTCCGCCCTCCATTGACTGCCACTCATTAATCGGAACTCGCCGCAGGTATGATGTCCACGTAGGGGCTCCGTGTCATTATTAGTTGAAGCTCATCAACTCCCTTAACTTAAGAAAACAATTTCACCAAAGCTCAGCCCCAAATCTCTACGCTCACCAACTAAGAATATCGATCGCTTCGTGAGTTGGAAAGCTTCATCTTCTACTTCCTTGCGCTCGCTGAACCTGCATCACGAATCCTTTCTTGCCGCATACTATTAAGAACGATAGCTAACTGTATTAGGAAGAAACGGCAAAATTTCATAACTGTAGGTTTTGCTGCTTGTTCTCAATACAGTTTCATGATACATGTTACGCTTTTAGTATAGAGATATTTACAACAATAAAACATTTAATTGTTGTGCGATATAACAATGACATCCTGATATTCATGACAACAATGGTTGCGAAGAGCTTTGTTTGTTTGTCAGAATAAACGATAAGTCATATGATTATCAACATTTCACATTTTCTAAAGTACACTACCGACGTTGTAGTCATGTTTAGAAATAAAGATCTGTACTTTTGAATTTTTTAATACTCAATAACTTAGTCCTCGCCCATTTTGTAAAGTTTCTGCCAAAAATCAATCAGAAAGAATCTAACAATAGTCTAGACCAATTAAATCTTCGTCCGTAGAGAAGGAAAATTTTCACTTTCAGAAGTGCATAAAAAATCGAATTACTCAGTAACTCAAACGAAATTTGAGAAAAAGGCTCTGTCCTTCAAAAATTAAAATATGTAGGTACATGTTAACAAAAATTGGAGGTCCTTTTATTTTTAGACTGTTCAGGACGCGAACTTGCAGCTCAAAAATTCTTCCTTTGACTTTGACATTAAATATTTAATAAACTAAATTTTAAATCGAAAAACAGTTTATATAAGTGTATTCCCCTAATATTTCTCTATAAATGTACCAACTTTCATAATTTGATATGCTTCAAAAGATTCATAAGGATTCATAAAGTATTCATAAAGATTTTGAGGTACTTCACATACAAACTTGAGAAACTCGAAATTTGTCAAACAGCGTTGGCAGCAACTTTTTTTTTCAATATAGAGAGATATTATACATTGTTATAATTGTTAAAATCCTTCTCATGGATCTAGTTAGTTGCTATCACAAAAGATGATATTTGGGTAATAGTTTTACATATGATAACTAACAATTGCCTAATAGCCATTTATCAGAACTGCTCTTCTCTCCTTTTGTCTGCAACACATGGCAATAAATTTGACGAAATTGACGACGAATTTAACAAAAGATATTTTGCCCCCAGACTGAATATTGTCAGAATTTAAAAAATGACGCTTTATTAACGAAAATAACGCCAAATTAATAAAAATTAAAATATTATATTATATATGCTATCAATATAGATAATTATCAATTTAGAATTGCGCGCTTACTTTTACAATTTAAACTCAGTAAAGATAATATTTTTATTTAAACATTTTCCTTCTTCGCTTGTCAGTGCAAATATGTGACAATAGTGACCGATTATAATCCAAAGCAGCGTAATAGATTTACATCTTTTGGTTTCACTATTTTTTTATACATTTTGGGAGGAGGTTACATATTTCACATTTTATATTGCGTTAATTTTATTTCACTATTATAATATCATATTTATTTCAAGAATTAAATCAAATATCTTAATAGAACTTGTTTAAAAGCAATTTCACTTATTGTACTCCTAGAAATTTCACGTATTTTAAATCACGAACAACGACGAGTGAATCTGCTATTCATAAATCTCTATTTATATTAGATTTCGTACGTAATGAAAATCAAATTTATTTTCAATTCTTTACGTCTAGAAAAATACTTTTGACACGCACATGCATACACACTCCGTAACTCTCTCAACAGCAATCGACCGGTTCCATCCCCTTCTCAACAAGAGACTCAAATTTCGCCAAATTCGCACCTTGAATAGATATAAAACATTTCTCAACAAATAAATCAAAACTTTGCTCACCATATATAACATATATTCATCACAACAAGGCAGACGTTTTGCAAAACTCTAGCTTTATACCAGCCCGTCCGATTCAGGTCCTAAACTTAGGGCAAACACCTGAGACAGCTCCTACATCAACACGCAGCTGGGTATCACGCAATTGCTCACTTACCGGCAATCTCGCTCCCCTGTAATAAATTGTTCGCACTAACTCTTGTTATTAACGGATACAGCAAATCCTAACTATTGAAGATGTTGTACCATGAAGATTCAAATGATTGTTGTTACGGAAAATAGATAAAAGTTACGTTAGACAGTTTAGCTCAAACATTATGGGGCCACGCAAAGATAAAAATGAGTGTGGATAAAAAATCTTTGTAATGAATATTCTGAAAACTCTAATTCCATTTTCGCATTATGCGACTCAATTTTGATCACCTAGAAACCGGTATAAAAGCATTCTCGCTATTTAAAACACGTATTTGCCGAAATTTAATTTTTTTAACCGAACTAATAGCACAAAGAATTCGTTTGAAAGGATAGTTATCATAATCTAAAAAGCTAATATAATTTAGTAAATAGGTAATATATATTTAGAAAAAAAGAATATCTGTCTTTTCATATTTTATTCCAAAATATCATTACATTGGCAGTATTTAGCAAAATAATAAAACCAAAATATTTGCTTGACTTCAAAACTGGAAAACCGTTAAAATGACTGAATTACGTTATATATATATATATATATATATATATATATATATATATATATATATATATATATATATATATATATATATATATATATATATATATATATATATATATACAGTCTCAAGCTTAGACTCACTGGACAGGTCTGGGAGTATTACTATGAACGTTCGTACTCTGCCTTCCTGGTAGAATTTCGACTTGTTCATTCCGGTGCTTCTAGTTTAAGCTGTTGTGGTTGATCGTGTATACACGTGGTGGAAGAAGAAGGGTTCATGCCGCATGGTAATACAAATTTTCTTAATGTATCTATTTTAATTTTTTCATTTTTTGATGTCTGTAGTCTGGGTTGGAGTATTTATAGTAATGTACTATTGCTCTATCTGAAACAGGCATGTGTTTGGGTTGGTTAGAGTTAAATACTCAGACCTGAGGAGGAATTTAACTCTGATTAATCATCGAATTTGGGCTGGTGCTGTTAACTTCTCTTATCGGCATTATGGCCGTGAATTTGCTTCTATGGTGATGTTAATATTACTTGAATTTTTTTTATTATTACATAATTTTTTATTATTACAGATTCCAAATATATATATATATATATATATATATATATATATATATATATATATATATATATATATATATATATATATATATTTGAAATGTAATAATAAGAATTATGTAAAAATTAAAAAAAAAATATATACAATTCAAGTAATATTAACATCACCATAGAAGCAAATTCACGGCCATAATGCCGATAAGAGAAAAGAACAGAACCTTCCCAAATTCGATGATGATGTTAATATTACTTGAATTGTATTTTTTTTTTTTTTTTTTTTTTTTTTAATTTTTACATAATTCTTATTATTACATTTCAAATATTTATCCATATACTTGTCTGCTGCATTATGCGCGTATTGTATATTGGTTTTTGTCTGCTGCATTATGCGCGTATTGTATATTGGTTTCTTATTTTCTGTCTAGTTGTTTACGAGTTTCTGTGGTAACATTCATTTTTAATTATATATAGATATATATATATATATATATATATATATATATATATATATATACAAATTTACACAGAGTGATTCAAACCGAAGGGGCAAAATTTTGAGGGGGGTAGAACATACCTAAACAAGCATTTTTCGTCATACAATACATGGTTGTAACTCAAGCGGTTAAGCACCAGAGGTTAGCACGTACTGTTGCATGAAATGAGGGATCACAAGAATAACAGATTAGTTTCGTCATACAATACATGGTTGTAACTCAAGCGGTTAAGCACTAAAGGTTAGCACGTATTGTTGCATGAAATGAGGGAACACAAGAATAACAGATTAGGTATGAAGAAAGTGAAAGAATTACAAGACACATTTTAACGAACACCTTACAGAACCTGCTCAGCGACCGCTATCATGAATGCAGGCCTAACACTTGGGAGGTATTTATTGATCATTGTACATTGGTGAAAATACCAGACATTTCCCGTACAAGGATCGCAGAAACAGAAATCCTGGCAACAACGTCCTCACTGGAATCGACGGAGCTATCGTAGATAAAGCTTTCATAGAAAAAGGTCCAGACATGAAGATCGGGCGGTCGTGCCGACCAAGTGACCTAACAACACACTGACAAATCCATCATCTTGGGTTTGTTGCATCCAAAGCGTTTTGCACAGCCACGCTGAAATGGGGTGGCGATCCGTCGTGTTGAAACTACATACGGATTTTGTTTTTCCTCGCATTACCGTCAGAATCTTCGTACATGAAATACATGCCGGCCTTCTCCTGATTCGTTAAACAATCCATCCACGGTAGAACTGACGCGTACAACAATAGTCGCTTAATTCTTTCATTGGACAGCGCACTCAAGCGTTTAACTACGTGTGCGTTACGGCCATGCATTGTATGACGAAAAGCGCTTGTTTAAGTGTGTTATCACTTCTAAAAGTTTTATCTTATCGTTTTGAATCACACCAATATATATATATATATATATATATATATATATATATATATATATATATATATATATATATATATATATATATATATATATATATATATATATATATATATATATATATATATATATATATATATATATATATATACATATGTGTATATGGAAACTGATAGCGCTAGATCCATACATTATATTAAGTCATATATTATACTAAGTTTATTATCATTTAAAAATTATAATAGTTTCGATTTAAAAATAGAATAATTGAATAATTTCGATAATGAAGATTTTAAAACTATAAAATCTTAATGTAACACTATTATAGCAGAGATGTATATATTTTTATTCTAAATTAAACTTAAACATGAAAAGAATAGATATTGAAAAGCAGGTAATTTAACAAGGGAATTAAATAGATAAAATCTACAAATTATACATTATAGATATTATACAAACAATAGAGGCAGGCATGTCGTGGTATCAGAGACGTCTAGACTCAATACGGATTGAAAGTTTGGATCCCCTTCTGAACAAGAGACAAAAATCAGTCCCTTCCTTTTCAATGTATATATCACCGATCCTGTCTCACTGGCTCTTGGGATCGTAATTCGTTGTGAAAAATAGGTATAAGGGTAACAGACAGTTTCCTGATTTTAATGGTGTAGCTAATTCATCTCTGTTATTGAGAAAAAGGCTCGTATTACAACAGAAACCCTTTAATATCCTTACAATATTATTGTATGATGTTTGTTAATGAATATATTTATCCGCAAGCGTAATAAAGTATATTTTTATCATAAGGAAAATTCCGAATTATTATATTAATATAACGAATATACCGAATTAATAAATTATTTAAACGATTACAATAAATATTTTGACCAAAAGGTGTTGTATTTATCCACATTTATTTTCTATCATTCATTCACAGTATTAAAATACTCATAACTGTTTCCATATAAATGACATGCAATTTGAGGAAATGTTAAGACATGCAAAAACAATCCACAAATGTATTTCTCTTTTTTTCATATGGGCAATATATTTAAAAAAATATCAATTATACGTTAAAATATAATTCAAAATTTGTACTTGCAGGCGATCGTAAAATCGTTTACCATTTTTTATTATTAGATAATTTGTAAATGCCAGAAATTGACAGAAGTTATTTGCTCTGAGATAAGGCTTGAAGAAGCTTGGATTAAATATTCAAATCCAATTTCACATTTTCTATACTGATTACACTTTTTACTTTGGCTCTAACGCGTTCGCATATAGTATATACAAGTTTTGAATTCTTTCCATTCTTATTTGAAGCTGAATTGTGCTCTTTTTCTTGGAATTGCAGTTTTTTTATATACTATCCTCATTTCTGTTGTTGAGTTTGCCTATTGTTAAGTTAAAATATAAATTATGGATTAATTATATATTTAAAAATATATAATTTATTCTGAATGCAATAACAGCCTAACAGAAAAAAGCGCATTTTTTCTACACTAACCCTACCGCGTGAACGCAAAATGATTTTAATGTACACAAGAGATTTATATATTTATAAATTATTTAACTTAAAATATAGCAATTTCACTTCATCTTTAACTTATACCTCACACTTAAATTCCTGAAATAAAACTCACTTTCAACGTATTTGTTTGAGAATCCGTCAGATGGCGGTGTCACTGGGTGATTAAGTGATTTACAACTTAGCAAGAAAAAGGCGGTGCCCACTCATACACCCACACTTCTTCTTTATAACACTTCTTTGTTCTTTCTTCGATAAAATCCTTCTGATAAAGATCTTTATTGAAAAGAGATTGGAATGTCGTTACGGTTTCACTCCAGAGAACGAATTACAATGGCCACAATAAATCCAAAAAGTTCGTTCAACTTTATTCATTTTTTAACTGTATTTAGTTTACCAGAAGAATAGAAATTTTATCTATAATTTTACTCTGTATTGAAAAATAAATTATGGTTTGCAACTTTACTTTGCAGATGTATTTAACTGACGAAGTTTAGGTATTGTGATGATGGAATTGTAGTTGTATGTTTTTTTGCATATTATGCAAAAACAGGACAAAACGGAGAATAAACCATTTAAAATAACCGCAACATATTTTACGATAGTGAACATCAGACAAAACCATGCAAAAATTATTCTAAAATAGCAGTCGAATATGTTTCTACTGATGTGATATTAGATGGTGCCCAAATTTATTAGGAATGCAACATGTGAGGACACCTGTGCCTTAGGAGTAGATTTAATGTCAAAGTATAACCTGAATTCAGTTGACAGCACGAGCAGAAGAGTATATGATCTCTCTGGATCGGGTTCCTGAATCTGATGTTTAGTGGTTCGAGATATACAGGTTGATTATAATTAAAGTTCCCGGTTTGAAAATGATCTCAAATAAAAAGCACTGGTCAGAATGATTTAAAAGTTTGCGTGAACACTCGTGGAGCAATGGAATTTTGTTTGGTGAAGAAAAAAACAGTAGTTCAAAAAGTCGCCGCTAGGAGAAAAATCGGCGCTATACTCACTAGAATGCAATACAAAAGTAATACACGTTGATTTACTCATTGGCTAATGACGTATTAAATGTTCAATATGCTGTCCTTCGAATACTGGATAAAAAGCCGATCTTTCATTATCTTATGCATGCAAGTAATAAAAAAAATATTTCATCCATTGAAACAACGTTAAATTCTAAGCAAACGTAAGTCTTATCTTCTTTCACAAAAAGTGGATTTAATTTGTTTTGCATAATTGCTTTTCAAATGCTGCTGAAATTTTTCATAAGACTGTGACGTTGCAATAAACGTTTGCTGTAAAAAAGGAAGAGTGGAACTTGTTTCTCATAACTTAGTAAAAAATCTCTATTGCTCTGTCGCAATGACTCTATCATTAAAAGATCGTGCTCTTCTTGTCAAATTGTTTTATAAGAATAACAGCTCTTGTGTAGTAGCTTTTAGAAAGTTCGGAATGTTGAAAAGATTAAAATCTGGTCCTCTGTGTGGCAAAAGCTTGCGCAAAATGATTTTAAAATTTGAAGAGACCTGCTCTTTGGACATCAAACCTGGCAGGGGAACTGAAAGCAGTCCATGGATAGATAGTGGAAGACGTAGCTACAGCGTTAGAAGAAGAACTTAACGCTAATGCATCTACGAGTGCACGTGGAATTGCCCAATCATTAGACGTACCCTCCAGTACGGTGCAAAAAATTTTGAAACACATTTTGAAATGTTATCCTTACAAACTGACCCATGTTCAACAGTTGCTACCTGCGGACAATGTTGCACGTGAAATGTTCGCACTTCAATTTCTGGCTCGAATGCAAGTGAACGATGAATGGCCCTGGAACTTTTTGTGGACTGATGAAGCACACTTCCATCTCCACGGAACGGTTAATACGCAAAATTGCAGAATCTGGGCAACCGAAAATCCACAGGAACTACTCCAGGTGCCTCCAAAGTCACTGTGTGGTGCGGATTTACAGCAGCGTTTATTATCGGGTCTTTCTTTTTTGAGGAAGTTGGTTCTCATGGCCCCGTCACCTGTTCTGTCAATGGCCATCGATATGAACGTCTTTTGAAAAGTCACGTTATACACATACTGCAAGAGCTTCAGTGTATCGGTAACACTATTTTCATGCAGGATGGGGCTCCACCACATATCGCAAAAACAGTGAAGCGTCTACTTCGTAGTCATTTTGGAGATGACAGAATCATCAGCGGCCATTTTCCTGTAAGAGGGCCAGCACGTTCCCCTGACCTCAATCCATGTTATTTTTGGCTTTGGGTGCATCTGAAGAATGTGGCGTCTATTGAACACATTACCAATTTAGCGGAACTTAAGGCTAGCATCACGCATCACATCCACAACATCTCTACAGAAACACTCAAATCTATTGTTGAACACGCTATTTTGCGCTTTCAGCTTATTTCAGATTGCGAAGGACAGCATATTGAACATTTATTACGTCATTAGCCAATGAGAAAGTTAAACGTTTATTACTTTTGCATTGCATTCTATTGTAGTAAAGAGCCAATTATTCTCCTAGCGGCAACTTTTTGAACTACTGTTTTTCTTCACCAAACAAAATTCCATTGTTCAACGAGTGTTCACGCAAAATTTCAAATCATTCTGACCAGTGTTTTTTATTTGGGACCATTTTCAAACCGGGAACTTTAATTATAATCACCCTGTGCATTGTGGATATAATGAAAGTTGTAATTAGCTAACTGTAGACATAGTATATGTGCATAATCAACAACGTAGTGCGTGCCAGTGTGCTTATATCCGTGTTCCACCAATCCGTCATATAGATGTCCTTGATGGCGGAGTGTCGCCTATCGAAGTTCGTTCGTTACCAATTCCCCCGTGGTGAAGGAGCGCCTACACACCACGTCCACAAGACCCCCCAGGGTATGCCATGGCGAAGGGGAGAAGATTTGCGCAGCTTCACTTTTATAGAGGCTCCCCGAAGGGCGGAAGTCTGACTGGCCTCGATATGATAGCATCCATGTCCGCTGGCGTGATTCGAACCCGCACCCAGGGAATCCAGCGCTCAGACGGAAACGCATGCACCTGACCGCTTGATCGGCTCTTATCGAAGTTATCAGTATGACTGATGGACTTACAACATGTATGTGATCATCCGTCCGAACCTGTCCTACCAACACTGCCATCATTGTAAGATTTTTTGCTTTATATTTTCTATGTATGGTTGCATGATACTTTGACGGCCTTCCGCACTTATGAATTGATCTGTCATCCAATTTTAAGTACTGTATAATTATATATTGAATCATTTATAATAATTACACTAAATCTTAGAATTTTTCTTTTCACTTTGAGTTAATAAAGTTTTTCATGTTTAAAACTCTGGATCTCTTTCATATGTCTTGCCTCCATTACGTGACATCATAACAAAAAATCTGATGTGGACAGCACATGACTTTCCCTGCAGACTTATATTGAGGTTCTCTTTATTTTAATTAAATTTATTTCACTTTTAATTTAATTTTCGTTCTCATTCGGAAACCGGACTTATTTTCAAAGGTGGCGCAGAGAAAATAAGGAAAACTAAAATATCTCGAGAACGGCTAGTCCTAGTGTAATAGGGTTGGTCTTATTATTCTCGT
The DNA here is from genome assembly GCA_951213105.1 of Amaurobius ferox. Classification (NCBI taxonomy): domain Eukaryota; kingdom Metazoa; phylum Arthropoda; class Arachnida; order Araneae; family Amaurobiidae; genus Amaurobius; species Amaurobius ferox. Next base: position 63,295,899 of record OX578135.1, on the reverse strand, counting down.
CGTTAAAAATTACGTATTAAACGAGCATTCAATGGATATATTTGAGTATACCTAGTTCTTTAGTTTAGATTTTGACGAATTTTTGCTGGCCATTTTGCAGAAAAAGGCAGGTTATTTTTTTCCGAATCGTACCAAATTCTAATCAGCACCAGGATAACCCACAAGTGACTCATCTACCGAATTTTGTGAAATTCGTTTCATTAGTTTTTCAGTTAGAGTGGATACAAGCTTTTGCGGGCCATTTTGCAAAAAAAGGCGGGTTCTTTTATTCCAAATCGCTCCCAAAACTAGTCAGCACCAGACTCGCCCACAAGTGACTTACCTACCAAATTTTGTGAAATTCGTTCGATTAGTTTTTTAGTTAAAGCGGATACAAAATCTGCACAGACAGACAGACAGACACACACACACACAGACGTCACGCTAAAAATGTTTTTTTCGTATTCTAGAGGTCTCGAAACGTGTAGATCCGTCGAAAAATCGAGTTGCGATTTTCGGCATGATTCCAATACTTTCCCTGTACATTACCATGTATTGCAGGGAAAGTAAAAAGCATTACAAAAGATATACACAATATTTTTGTAACCAGTGAGCCAGATATAAAGTTAAAACGTTTTTGTATTATCACTAATTAGTAGATATAAATAATCAATAATTATAAATGTAAAGTGAAAATTTCTGTCATTTTCATATTACCAGTAATTAGTAAATAAAAATTGACAATAATTACAGATGTAAAGTAAAAATATTTGTCCTTTTTACTTTCCTTATATGCATAATGTATAAGGAAAGTATTGTGACCGGGTCGAAAATTCGGGTTATCGACGGGAGAACACGCTTCAAGCATCCCTAATCAAGAATCGAAAAATTTTGAGGTGATGTGTGTGTCAGTGAGCCTGTGGAGACGATATCTCACGAACAAATAGAGCGATTCGAATGAAATTTGATACAAAAATCATAATCCGTGAATACTGAAAACCTATTGTTTTTATACGTAATCGAATCTCCAGAACCCCCCTAAATTTTCGAGTGAAATTTTGAAAAAATCATTAAAAAAAACGTTACGCTAGCGTGAACCGTTCTCGAGATATTGCTTATTTTTAATAAATTTATCAAAAAATCTCATAAATTAAAAATATATATATTAACTGTTGAGAAACATGTCCACTTTTCATATGTAATATCATGCAATAAATTTGGTGACATCATTCTTGTGCATATAGCTCGTTCCATTCATGAGAAAGATACTTTGTGAAAGCCCCAGGCCGTCCGACTCGTCCAGAGGACTTAGAGTATCTATTTGGACGAAGAAAAGAACCAGTTTCCCTTTAGCACTTTAAGTCAAATTATCACCATATTAATTTACAATATCTCCAAAATTGTTATATATCTATTACTGTCGCTTTCACGTTACTTCACAATAATTGTGATATTTTCAGCATATCAATTCACATTATCTTTCAATAATTATCATTCGTAATATCATTTAATATGTAAATATTATTCATCATTGTAATATCACTATAATATCACATTATTATATTCACTATCATCTGCAATCAACTATTCTGTCTCCTATCTGATTCAACATTTATGTATAAAATATCCTATGTATATATCATCCTCAGAATATCTATGTTCAACTCATCCATTTGTATGATGTTAATACAAACTCTGTAACCTTATGTAAAAACATTTTAAGTTTTCAATAAACGTTGCTTTGGACCGTAGGACGTTGGCATTGGGAGTTGTCGCCTGCTAACGTTCCTTCCCGGTCGTCCAAATAGATGCTCTAAGTCCTCTGGACGAGTCGGACGGCCTGGGGCCTCGTTTGGGAAAGATACTTTGTAGAAAACCCAGACCACACGACCAACCCATAGGCTAATGGTAGCTTTATGGAAAAGATACTTTGTGTAATACTTTTGTATTTGAACGCCAATAGTTATTTATCTGCTATAAGAATAACTTATTTCTCGATTTTGGCGCCGAATTTGGAGGAATGTTGCCAACTTGGCCTCTCTTTTAAATGTTGTCAAATTAACGAAAATCTCGCCAAATGGATAAAATGATACTAAATCAATGAAAGTGACGACTAATTGACGAAAATTCAATATCTTGGAATGAATATAAATATCCACTATAAGAAAAACTTATTTTTTTACTGTAAAAGGAGTAAATTCATTGCATTATATAAGGAAAGTCATGTGTTACCCACATCAGATATTTGGTATTACCAATAATTAGTAAATAGATATAAGCAATAATAACACGTATAGTATTTGACGATACGTGATAATTTGAGTTTTGTATATTTTTCCCCATCGAACCTAGTATGTCGATTTCGGTGGTCTGCTAGATTTTACAAAATATTTCAAAGGTTGTGTGATGATGCAACGCATCTAAAACATAGTAATTAAATATAGGAAATTTAGTATTTTATCTAAACATCTTAAATAGCAAATAATTGATATCCCTACATCTTCTTCTAAAAGAAAAGCTTGATAATCATCACTGTATGCAAAAGAAAGAGGCTGTTTTTTGCCTTTGAAAGTGTTTGATATTTTTTAATCTACTTGTTATAATGTTATTAATGGAGTTATGTTATTGCAGCTAACTTTAAGTACATTTGTTTTAGAAAATCGTAATTTACAACTCAGCAAGAAATAGGCGGTCTCCCATTCATTCATTTATATTATTTTCCCATTCACATTCATTTATAACACTCCATTGTTCTTTCTTCGATAAAATTCTTGTGATAAAGATCTTTATTGAAAATGAATTGAAGCGGTCGCTGTTTCATTTTCTTGAGAGAAACATAATTGCAATAATATATCCTACAGTCCATTGAACTTTATTGATTATGTCAAGTGTTTAAAAAAGCAGCATTTTTGAACAGCATGCAAGGCTACTCCGAAAACATGGAATTCGGGACATGGTTGTTAAATGGTATAAAGCAATCCATTTTGAAAATATACTATCTATTTAGATATGTATTTATTACAGCACTTTCCATCCTAATTAAGAAACACATTGTATAAATAAACACGTAAAATTTGGTATTTATAAGAAAATGAACTATTATATTTTTGTCCACCAAATTTTCAGAGAAACTTTATTACATTTCGAATAAGTTGTATTTTACCTTTTGAATACAACATTTGAATTTGTAATTGAGTATATCAATATTTAGGGTATCAGTAGTAATTAAAGATATAAAGTCATTTCATTAAGTGACCTTATGCCTTCAGCAGAGGTATGCTAGTAAGCAAAGAATTTCTCAATGGCTGATTTTTTAACTTCTTTCATGCCAATCAATCAGTTCTAGTGCCATTTTAGTACTCAGACGATAGTAGTATTACTGGTGTGTATAAAATGCATAAAAGTATCTATATATTTTTATCTTGGCTTTTGTATTTTTTCCTAAAAATATCCATAGTAAGTTTCGAATAAATTTCCAATGTTATATATTTCAATTTTTATATCTCAAATTATAGTCACATTAGAAATTTGCAGAGTTTAACTCACGTGTCAATCTTTTATCTTTTATACCTATATAAAAGCGAAGCTGAACATCTGACTTTTTTTAACTCTCTTAAAACAACGGCGTTCCTGCAGGCCATTCCGCAAAAAGTGACGGTTCTATTTTTCAAGGATCCGACGAATATTAATAGATTTAAATGTTCTACTATTCTACGTTGTGTACCAAATTTAAGATCCTTAGGACTTATAAAGTATCTTAAAAATACCAAACTTGTTGCAACAGACAGACAACCACATTGACACAAACATACAGCCACACATCCGACATAACGAATTAAAAAAAAACTTTTAAAAATAGTAGGAAATTTAAAGAGTGTTTAAACTAATTTTAAAATAAAATATATTAAAATTATTGGAATGCAATTTTTAGGTTAGACTAAAAATATTCTTCTTTAAAATAAAAACATAAAAATTGAGAAATATTATATAAAAATTAATTGAAACTTATCTACGATTTTGTGTCGATAAAATCATAATGAATAGTTTTGCACATGATATCTAGTTTGGAGCACAATTAATGATAGCATTCATGAAATACTTAAACGGAAATTTTATTTATGTATTTCAATTTTTACTAGGGTATGCTTTTACTTCTTCAAAAATGTTTAATGATAATGTGGTGCTAATTAATAGACATTAATCTCATAATTTGGAAATCCCTGGTATTTACGATGTCGTGAATCGAATAGTTCGTGCATTTTTATCGTGGCCGCAATAACCCACCACATACCTCTTTGCACGAGTTCCTAAAATATAATCAATTGTTAAAATATTTACATATCGAATTCCAAATTTTTAATTTTTGAAATAAATACTATTTATTCACACATCTTATTGTTATGATAAAATTACATTAATTTTAATAAACGCTTAAGGAAGAGAAAATGCACGTGTGAGACCAGGCTTTATAATATTATTCCAAAATTAACAATTGACCTGATATATACGCAGACTGGCACATACCTCTGTCGTTGGGTGTGTTGCATGGCTGAAATATTTGCCCCTTCTTTTTCCGACGTTCTCAATACTCAAAATAACCACTACACTCCTTGAAAACACGAATCACATCTCTTTTGGATAATCATTCTTGTTAAATACCTCAAAGCTGCTGCACCATTACTTTTTGTAGAATCACTCTTGGATAGTCATTGCCTGAATATAATCACGTTACTTTCTCATCTCATTTGGATTCTTATTCTTAATCACGACTCTCTCTCTCATCTGCCTTGAACAGTCATCGCCTGAATATTTCAACACTACTGTCAACCATTGCTTGAATATTCTTTGGCATTTTGCCTGAGGTCCTGATACGCCCTCCGTTCTCTCATCGGTTGCTCCTCAGTTCGATGTAGCATCATTGCATCACTGGCAAATATTTTTCAGAATTTTTAATAACATTTTGCTTATAATATTCATGCTATAAATTAATCTATCAATTTACTATTACTACTGGAGAATGATGTCATAACTAAGTGTAAGGCCAGAATATGTTCTGGCCTCACACTTAGACATTTTTATTGCAATATTTTATGGTGCCTAGAACGGCTAACAAAGCTCGAGTCTGGCTGGCGCCTGTGTTTACAACAACGTGAACTTTTAGGTCAAATACTATGAATTTGGGTGTCCCAGGCCAAAGGGACTGAGAAGGGCCTTGATAAATGTCAAGTGATGCCATTGCGTTCAAAAGAACCAATGAGCACCAAGGGGAAGAAGGGCGGAGCTACCTCCCCCCACCGAAGGAACCACAAGTCACTCCGATAAAGATGTTGCAGAAGTAACTTATACAAAATGTTGCAGAAGGAAGTCGGATGCGAAATGTTGTAGCAGTTGGACGGATGCGAAAGGAGTTGGGAGCAGATACTCATACGAAAGAGGTTGCAGTTGACTATAAGTACGAGATGCAAGCCACACACGAAAGAGTTATGGCCGTACGGTCAGCAATAAGACGGATGCAAGCCTCAGCGTGATGAGCCGAAGATTAAAGTGTAAGGTATGTGCTCATTTCCCCAGGTCATAGACATTATCGAAATCTAATTTTGCTGGTCACATATCTCCCATTACTAGAGTAATTAAATGGTAGTCGATAATTATGATAAATTGTTGTTAGTGATAAATTGATGTTGTAAATAAATTATATTGTTAAAGTTAAATAGGCTAGTCTTTTTATAATGATTAATGAATTCTTTTCAGGACTTACACAAAAGGTAAAAATAATTGAAGGGTTATTGCGGCACAACAACGAGCGATGTATGATTTAAATGTTAATTCCACGTTATGAGATCAACGGCCATGTTTTTAATGATTAATAAACAATTAATGTTAACTGTTCATCTAATTCCACGTCCCACACTAAGCATACAAAATTTTATAAGAATTCATACAGTGGTTCTTGGAATATCATGCGCTCAAGATAAAAAATCTGCATCTTGACAAAAACGCGTCAATACATAAATTTATGTTTGGCATTGTATTGTTGATATAGTGCATTTTTAATATCTTCAAAGATAATTATTATTCAAAAATGCTAATGATACCATTATGTTCAACATTGGTCAGACTTTATAACTACATATTGAAAAAATTGATTTTTTTCATGATTTTAAAAGTAAAGTGTCTCCTTTATGTAATTCTACTGATAAATAAATTTATTGAAAAGTACTTTTCATTTAATATAATTGAAATACAATACCCATAACAGTTTGGCAATCTTATTGGTTTTTGACTGTGTGGTAGGTTTCTTTGTACAAAATTATTTTTATAACTGTTTACTAGATTTAAGTACATTTGATGTTAGCGAAAATACTGTCAGTTAATAAATTCATTTTTTATTACAGCGGCGTTACAAATTAAAGAAAATTCCAGGAAACGCAACAATTTCTCAAATTTTGGAACATATATCGCATATTTTTAATACAGCCTACTGTTAGACTCTTCGTGTATACTTTTTTATATTATTAGATAAATAAAGCGTACTTTATTCGAAAATTTTAGAATTTGAGATTTTGACGAAAAAGTACTATATAATGAACGTCAAACTGTAATTTGATGATTCGGTGCTAGACTCGATTTTGAATATGTCATCTTATTTTATGCAATACCTAATACACAACAATCTTCATCCGTTCATTATCCTTTCTTATATTACAGGCGGTAAGGTTTGCTAGCTAACTCTTTGGCATGCAATTTAAGTTAACCTGTTTTATACAAAACTTTTATCCGCATAGATTAAACAGCCAATAATTATACACACTTTATCAAACAGTTTAGGGTACAGCTGTTTCAAGGATATGCAGAATCCACTTTATCAGTATCAAAAAAGCCAATACTCTTAAAGTAAAAAAACGAAATGGGCACCACAACTGAACGAACAAAAAGGTTACATAATATGCATGTCCCTATGGTTCATTGCCATTATATCTCTTTGACTATTATTATCTTTTTAAACACAGTGTGTATTTTTTAAACAGATGTTTGTTGCGCTGTATAATAATTTGTGCTGAATTACTGTGAAACCAGGAGATATTTAGGTTATGTTTATGTACGTAAATTTATGATATCTACCAAGCCATACAAAGGTCCAGAGTCGTAGGCACCAGTTTACAACAGTCCTGACCCGAGAGGTCATGAAAACCAAAAATAAAGGTGCTTCAATTACAGGTGTATTCGAGTCAAAAATGTTACTGGAGGCCAAAGCTGAAACCATGTGGATTTATTAAAGGATTAACCAATGAGGACGTGTTGCCGCATCGCTCTGATGACAACAAATGAGATGCGGAGGGCGTGTCTTGACCTCAGGCAAAACGATGTGGCAACAGGCAGAACGTTCAACCGATGAGAGTCCATTATTTATATATAGAAGATGCATTCATTAAGTTACACATGCATTCAATGAACAGTCGATTTCAAGAAACGGTGTGAAGAGTCACATTCGGAATCTTCTAAAAATATTGAGAGGCTATTCGGGACAAGAGTGTGTTTTAGCAGTCAGTATGAAGATATATAAGTGTGGTGTAGTAACCAATATAGTCAGCCTATAGTAAATATTGAAAGGTGGTGCAACAACCAATGACCCACAAACGTTTAAAGACAACAAAGGAGGTATCTACCTATCAGCTGTATTAGCTGTTATAAAAGATCATAATGACTTTAGGCAAGTAAATGCCTGGTTTCACACACCCAGTCTCCTTCTTAAATATATATGTATATATTTAATGTAAGTGAATCTTTAATGTGTATGTTTAATAAATAATGTTGAAAATGGGTGAAGTTAATTGTGTAGAATTACGTTAATATACTTATTTTTTAGGAACTCGCACAAAGAATTTATGGTAGGTTTTTTCAGTCAAATTAAAGATATGCAATGTAAAATCTATTACCTATTTGCGCACCACAGTTACGTTCTTTAATTTTACTTTATCATGTGTCCAAAAAGTTTCCACAATCATTTATTTAGTTTGATTTGGTGATCACTGGTCAGTGTGATTCAAATCGCAGAGTTCCTAACCAGCCCCTCAAAGCATTGTCTTTGGAAGTACATTTTAATAATTTTGATTTTCAACCTTATCGACCCGGCCTAGCCTACCCCGCCCACCATAGGAATTCATTTGCTTTGGGGGAGTGATTTTAGAATAGGAGTATCTAAATTGTTCAATTTCCGTATGTCTTTGTATTTTTTGTATTTTACCGTATCTTGAGTCTATGGATTTTGAATCTTTATCGAACTAGCTCGTTCTGATCCCACCATTAGAATAACTTGAGAACCGAAGCAGCTAGAAATTCCAAAGTTGGCATATCGCTGGTATTATTATTTTATTTTTATTTTTATTTATTTTTATTTTATTTCTTATGTACCACGTATTATTTAATTATTTAAATTTTGAACTTCGTCGATCGAGCCCGTGCTGGGCCCTCCATAGGAATATATTTCTTTTCGGGAATAACTTATATGTTGTGTTTCTAGGATGATCATGTTTTCTATAACATATCGCTATATTTCGTGGTATAATTTAATTTGTTGGATTTTGATCCTTACCATCCCAGCCCATGCTTGGCTCACCATGTGAATGTACCCGTTTTGGGGGAATAAGTAAACACGTGAGCAGCTAAAAAGTCAATATTTAGTATGTAGTTGTTTTACTTACATGATTATAAATAAATGTTTCATGCATTTGAATTATATACAAATTACAAAAAAGAATGTACATTTGGAAACCACATTTTTTGCTTTAATTTGTTAATTTTTGACCACTGATGAAACGTAATTATGTAACGAAAGTGTCACCATATCATTAAGAATACTTAACAGGAAACCACTGTCATAATTTGAAGTGTCGGGATCGTTAGACCATGGCAACGAATTTGGCGCAACATTTCCAAATTGGCGAATTTGGGGAAGTTCTGGAAACTTCTCGAACTTTGTAGATTGGCTAAAAATTTCACGAGTTTTTTTGTTTTTATTTTCAAAACTTACCACGGACGACATATAAGATCGTCATGGTTCAGACGGTTTATTGGTATGATACGAGTAAAAGTGAATTGTGAATATGCCAAAATTTTGAGTATAGTATCTGTTATTTTGAGAATTAGTTAAGTATTTATTTGCTGTATTATATAACCCGACAGTTATTTTACGAACTTATAAGGTAAATAGGAAATTATAATTTGAATATATTATTCCTGTTTTCGCTTACGGGTGCTTTAACTACAGCGTTGATTATCCAAAAATGTGGACTCTATTCTAATGTTTTTATGGTTTTTATTCTAATACATACACGATTTTTTATGATACTTCGCAACAATACTCTTCGACATCTGCACTATACGTCAATATGCGTTTATCGCTTGCGTCGTTCGCACGCTCACCCGATGAAGTAACTGCGTATGTTACTGCGTATGTTGCACCCAAACGTCTCATCTTCGATTTCGTTGTAGTCTGATTCGGATGAAATAAAATTCCTTCTATTAATCTCTTAAAAACTATATAATTTCTTTAAAAAATTTAAAAACATTTCGATTTTTTTGTCAAAAATTCGTATATTTCTGCTTAAGTATTACATATAACACACATCGAACTTTCCACATTCGAAATATGCAACAAAAAGGATGTTTCACATCAATCTATAACGAGTAACGGAGTTACTCACTATTTTTGCTTCATTGCTCAATATCAACTTAAAATAGTGGATTTAAAATACGTATTTTTAACATATTAAAAAACATTTTTATTTTTATTATTTTGCGTTATTTCATAACTATGTACATGTGTATTTATACAGTGTTTAAAGTGAGAATTTATTATTTTCAAGCTCCTCCGTATAAATTACCTTAACTTGTAACTTTCAAACTAAAACTGTAGTAACTTTCCCGATATTTATCTGGACAGCCGTCAGATGAAAGTGTCACGGGGTGATTAAGTGATTTATTACCAAACAATAAAAAGAGGGTATTTACTCATACAATCCAAACTTCAACTTTAAAATACTTTATTGTTCTTTCTTCGATAGAATTCTACTGATAAAGGTCTTTATTGAAAAGAGATTGAAATGTGGTTTTCTTTTAATCTCGATGAACGAAATACAAAAGCCATAATAAAAACCAAAAGTTTACTCAACTCTATTCATTTTTTATTGTTTGTTTCAGGTAAACATATTTTTTTCTTTTAATTTCCCTCTGGTTTAGAATGCTGAGATAGAAAAAGAAAATAATTTCAGTTGATAAATTTATTCCTTAATATGTCAAAGAATAAATTCATGAACTGATAACAATAAAAATTTATGAAAATTTTCCGGAACTGACAGGAACTTGCAGCAATTCTGGAAATTGTAAGGCTTTTTACTTTCCCTAAAATACACGGTAATGTATAGTGAAAGTGTTGTAATGGAATCGAAAACTGGTGCTCGGGTTTTTGATGGATTTACACGTTTCGGGGAATTCTAGAACACGACTTTATTATATATAGCTCGACCTCTCTCTCTCTCTCTATCTATCTATCTATCTATCTATCTATCTTACTCTTTCTCTGCGTGTGCGTTAAAAGTACGTATGTATCTCACTCTACTTCTAAAACTGCCTTATGGAATTTAATAAAATTTGATAAGTAAGTCAGGTATGAGTTATTCTGGTACTTAATAGATTTTGGTATAAATTGAAAAATAGAGCAACCATTTTTTTTTTAAATTGCCCATAAACATGGACAAAATCCCACATAAAGTTGTTAACTTTGTTCAGTCTAACAAAAAGGCAACAGTTCATAAAATTAAAGGTTATCTGACGCAATGGCCTGACCAGATAGTCACTCAACATATACTTCGCCACACGTATGGACTACAGGAGTAGAAGTACTAACCAAGTACTAATAACAAATAACTCTCTCGGTGATATTTTTCGAAAATAATTTTCAAATTTAATTAATATTTCATGAAAAAAAAAATCTTCATTAAAACGAATTTATACAAGGTGATTAAAAACAAATGGCCCAAACTTTACGAAGAGGTAGTATACACCAAACCAAGCACTTTTTGTCATAGTTTACCACGTCGAAAATGAAACGTAATGGCGTTACAGAGCGCTGGATTGGGTTAGGTGGTCCCATAGCTTGGCGTCCATGATCGCCCGATCTGTCTGGTCATGACTTCTTTTTGTGGTATTATCTTAAGAGTCTCGTCTATGACACTCTCATTGAATCTGACGAGAAACACGCCTCCAGAATTTCGGCCACTGCTGCCGAAGTGCGCGACATTCCTGGTCTATTGGAGAGAGTTCGCCAATTCCTCCATCTTCGGTTTTAGACTTGCATTCAGGTTGCCGGTCGCTCTTTTGAGCCATTACAGTAATTATTGTTTAATAAATGTTATACAACTTCTAAGTCATTCTTGTGTTTTCGCCTCACCTCATCGGTTTCACCATTAAGCGCCCACTAGCGCCTTTACGTTTCATTCCCTACCCGTTAAACTATGAAGAAAAGCTTGGTTTGATATGTACTACCACCTCGTAAAGTTTGGCCTACCTTTTTTTAATCACCTTGTATACAATAGCGATACTAAGTATGACCAAACATAGTAAGTATGACCATATATTATATGATACTTAGTATGACCATACATAATTCTTGCTATAAACCGGCATATGGGTACATCCAAATACGCAAAAAGTAATTTCTTTTATGATGTAAATATCTTCGAAACGGATTGCTGTGACCTAGATATTCGACGAGGTTGAGATATCAGCTCGATGATAAATAAGCATATCGATCATTACGAACAAGACGAATTCTTAGAAAGTACTAATAGAAAATCTGATGTGTCCTAAAAGAATACTGTTCCCTATAAACTAACAAATTTTAGTATTCAAGAAAAGAGACCACAAAAATGTGAGACTTTTTATGATTCAGTTTTCTTAAAAATAAAAAGAATTCTTTAAATTACTAATTGAAATTCCACAGTTGATTATAATATACCGGAATATATGTGAGTTTAAGATCCATCTGGTAGTAGAGTCAAATCAACAGAATCGTTAATATCGGAATATTATCTTCCATAAATAGTTTAGACATTTAAATAAAAAAATTGACTTTGAATAAAAGCTATAAATAAGTTGATCACAACGTAAAATGCTGCTCATATAAATTGAAATTAGACTATTATTTCGTAAATCCAAGTGCTTTCAAAACATTCTATAGTTTATTTCCGCTATATTTTATCACGGAATCTAGTCCAGTGTATATCTAATCTGTATCAGTATCGCTATTGTGTATATATTATTTCTCAATTTATAACTGTTAACAGTTTTTATAAAGGTAGCAATATTTTACTGCTACTACCAGTACCCATATTTATTGTGTCTACAGTTAAAATAAAAATTAAATTAAATAAAAAATAACTTCTAAAATCCGTGGTTATCGACCTAATCATATTAATCCAGAAACTGATGGTTCGCATACAAGTTCAAACTAAATTCAATGCTTTTCAATGTGTTGAGGGATTTGAATAACTTGAAATTTCATTAAAATTGAAATCGAAAATTCCGAGAGCATGAAATTCTTATTAACACTGGAAAATGAAAATATGAGCATTTAGATTAATGAATTCAGTATGTAATACTATTTAACTGTTTCCCATAAATTCTCAATTATGTTTAAATCATAGTAACAGCTGCCTTTTTGGCCTTTCTCACTGATATGCTCATTTTTTCGTCTTTTGCTTCATAAAAGCTTCATAACTCTGCAGAAAATAAATATGATCACTAAATGTCTGGAAATCCTAATCGTGATCACTGCAGGCACCCCATATACCATATTTATTGCCGAGCCATTAATAACAACGTCAAAATCTTTGTATCTAGGATATATGATTCAAGTTTTATTTATGAAGTTTTTCTTATTTCTTAATCTAAGAAATCTATTAGAATGATGTCGTTGTATTGACGAAATCCGTTACATACAACAATTTCCTTTGCTATATTTTAGAGGAAATTTTATATGAGAAGTATATGATTCTTATAAATCTGGCAATCATTTAACCATGCCAGAATTGTCGTTTGTACAATCTGGTAGCTATTGCGAAGAGGAATTAAGCATTTGAATGTGCATTGAAAGTTAAAAACAATTGTAGTTCAGTAGTTAGTACGAAGTTAAATAAACAGTAAAGCAATTTGTGTCTTTGTTACTTTATTTGTCAGTGTATATGAAAGGTTAAGTATGAATAGTTATTAAGTATGAAAGGTTAAGTATGAATATTGCCAGTGTATATAAAAGTAGTGTATATGAAAGTTATGGTATGCGATTTGTAATAATTCTTATAGTAATGTTATTTGAAAACATTTATTCTAGGAAATTGTAGTTCAGTAGCTAGTACGAAATTAAATAAACAGTAAAGCAATTTGTGTTTTTGTTACTTTATTTGCCAGTGTATATGAAAGGTTAAGTATAAATAGTTATTAAATATGAAAGGTTAAGTATGAATATTGCCAGTGTATATGAAGGTAGTGTATATGAAAGTTATGGTATGCGACTTGTAATAATTCTTATAGTAATGTTATTTGAAAACATTTATTCCAGGATATATACTTGATTTGATCTCTAAAGGAAATCTGTATTTTGTGGTAACCATACTTAATACTCATATAAAATTTCATTGAAATCACCTGTGTTCTAGTCATTGCGGGGGAATCGCTGAGACAGAGACGTATGTTCAAAAATATCTTTTAGACAAATGTTAAATTGATACTGAAAATATGGGAATTAAAAAAAAATCATCCAAAGTAGAATATTCACCCCGCTTTAGTAAAATGTCCCTTAATGTACACTGCGTATAGTTGGGAAGTAAAAAAAAAATCTGACGTGGGCAACACATGACTTTCCTTATATAGTGCAATGAATGTACTACTTTAACAGTAAAAACAAGAGGTTATTCTTATAGTAGCTATATTCTTTCCAAGATATTGAAGTTTCGTCGATTAGTCGACATTTTCATTGATTTAGCCTCATTTTTATCCATTTGGCGAGTGTTTCGTTAATTTAACAACATTTAAACAAGTCGCCAAGTTGGCGGTATACCACCAAATTCGTCGCCAAAATCTCGCCAAGCTTTATAGATGGAGAAATAAGTTACTCTTATAGCAGAAAAATGACTATTAGCGTTCAAATACAAAAGTATAACTCAAAGTATTTTTTTTATGAATGGAACGAGCTAGATCCACGAGAATGATGTTACCCAAAATTTATCGCATGATATTACATATAAAAAGTGAACATGTTTCTCAATAGTTAAAACTGTTTTTTTTATTTTATATGATTTTTTGATAATTTTTTTTAAATGTGCAATATCTCGAGAACGGTTCATGCTAGAGTTCTAAAATTTACGTCAATCATTTTCTAATGAAAAATTACATGAGACAAGTCTATTTGAGTATCTGTATTAAAGGTTTTGATTTTTTAATGATTTTTTCAAAATTTCACTCAAAAATTTAGAGGGGTTCTGAACATCCGATTGCGTATAAAAACAACAGGCTTCCAGTATTCACGGATTGTGATTTTTGTACCAAATTTAGTTTGAATCGGTCCATTCATTCGTCAGGTATCGTCTCCACAGACTCACACACACACACACACACACACACACACACACACACACACACACACACACACACACACACAAACACACACACACACACACACACATACATACTTTCACACACACATACACAGACATCACTTCAAAAGTATTCGATTCGTGATCAGGGATGCTTGAAACGTGCTCTCCCGTCGGAAACTCGAATTCGAATTTTCGATCCCGTCATGATACTTTCCTTATACAATATGTATATGAGGAAAATAATAGAGAAGTTTTTTAATTAAATAAAAATCTGAAGATGACAGATATAACCCTCTTATAATATTTTCTTTTACTTATACTATGCATTTCAGAGAAATTGAGAATAGAGCTACAGTAAAACTCTGGGGGTGGAATATATAACCCTCATAATAGTAATTCTCTTTTACTATTCAAAGTTTAGGAAAGAAAGAATAAAGCTAATTTTCAATTCAGTAAAAATCTAAGGCTAGAATATGATCTCTTTAGATTGATTTACTTTACTTTCGCTATGCATTGCTGAAAAAATAGAAATATAGCTCTTATTCGGTTCAATAATAAACTAAGAATAGAATATTGGATCCACAGTAGTGTAATTTCCTTTGCCATATACAGAGTGTTACTAGGAAAGTAAAAATATATGATTTTCGTTTAAATAGAAAATTGAGAGTAGCATATATGACTTCATTGGAACATTTTCATTAGTATGTATTTTTGTAAAAGTAAAAAAATCTGATGTGGGCGACACATGACTTTCCTTATATAATGCAATGAATTTACTTCCTACTTTAACAGTTTAAAAAAAATGTTATTCTTATAGTAGATACTTTTATTCTTTCCAAGATATTGAATTTTTTTCAATTAGTCGTCATTTTCATTGATTTAGCGTTATTTTTATTCATTTGGCTAGATTTTTGTTAATTTGGCAATAATTAAAAATATCACTATGTTGGCGGCATTCTGCCAAATTCGTCGCCAAAATCTCGCCAAGCCTTACGGACGGAGAAATAAGTTATTCTTACAGCAGATAAATGACTATTGGCGTTCAAATACAAATGTATTACTCAAAGTATCATTTTTCATAAATGGAACGAGCTAGATCCACGAGAATGATGTCACCCAATTTATCGCATGGTATTACATATGAAAAGTGAACATGTTTCTCAATAGGAAATATTTTTTTTATATGACTACTTTATAGTTTTTTTTAAGAATGTGGAATATCTCGAGAACGGTTCATGTAAGAGTTCTAAAATTTATGTCAATCGTTTTCTAATGAAAAATTACATAAGAAATGTCTATCTGCGTAACTTTATTAGCGGTTTTGATTTTTGACGATTTTTTCAAAATTTCATTCGAAAATTTAGGGAGTTCTGAACATTCGATTGCGTATAAAAACAATAGGCTTCCAGTGTTTATGGATTGTGATTTTTGTATCAAATTTCGTTCGAATCGGTCCATTCGTTCGTCAGTTATCGCCTCCACAGACTCACTGACACAAACACACACACACACACACACACACATACTTTCACACACATACACATACTTTCACACACACACACACACACACACACGCACAGACATCACTTCCAAAATGTTCGATTCGTGATCTGTGATGCTTGAAACGTGCTCTCCCATCGAAAACTCGAATTCGAATTTTCGATCCCGTCACAATACTTTCCTTATACATAATGTATATAAGGAAAATAATTAGGACTGTTTAAAAATGTAATAACATCTAAAGATAGAATTTACGTCCTTAATAGACTACTTCCCTTGTTTTGTATCATATATTTTGGGGGTGCTTCACGTGCTTGGCGCCAGCACTTGCGACGATGCCCCGCCTATCAGGGGACGTTCTACTTCTACGGACTTTTCAAGTATACAAGTAATGTTAAAGCTACAGTACAACGAATCACACAGCACAGAAGATAAAGGCGGCAACGCCAGGTGCTTCATCAACGACGACGACGGAGGGGAAATAAAAACAGAGCTGTTTTTTAATTCAATAAAATTCAAATGGTAGAATATTTGGAACAAATTATAATACACTCATTTACTCTGTATTGTTAGTAATGTAAAATTAGATCTGCTGTTCACTTAATAAAAAACATTTTCAGAATATGTAACTCTATCAGAGCATTTCCTCTTTGAGATATTAATAGACATCCAAGAAGAGAGTATTTAACCCCAATATATTTTTACCTTTTGTTAGGAAAAATACAATTCGTGATTTTTTTTGTTCACTCTAATAAAAAAAATAGAGAAAATATTTTCCATGATTCTAATACATTCTTTTACTACGTATTGTTTTAAAAGTGATTATAGTACTGCTCTTCATTTCAATAAAAGTCCAAATAGTACAATAATTGACTTCGTGATAATAAACTATTTTACTTATAGTAAGTACTACTGTGAATGTAAAATAAGAACTGTTTTCACGTTAAAAAATCGAAGCTTAGAACCTATTACAATACTATATTTTAAATAATGTATTTTTGAGAATGTAACAGTACAGCTGTTTCTCAACTAAAAAAATCGAAATTTAGAATATTTTACTCCCTCAGAACACTTCCCTTCTGAAACATCAATAAAAATCTGGCGGTAGAATATTTGACACGATTAGAATATTTCTCTTCACATATACTGGGTATTGCACTTTCCACAAAATAGAAGTTCTCTTTCACTAGAAAAGTCATATTGCTACATCACGTTCATTCGTTTTAACTAGAAACATATTTGGTTAAACTATATTTCCAGATGTAAGAGAAACATTTTAGTCCTCGTTCATTTCCTATAGATAAACGAGCTTAAGTAAATAAATTACGGTTTCCCCAGACACCATTACATGCTGGTATCAAAAGATTAGAATAACTAATTAACAAGACAGGAACGGATTAGCAAGTGCTGAGAATGCAATGCCTAATTTATTGGGGTTACAGGACAATATGTGATGTACAAAACGAACAATTTCACTTACAAACACAGTGTATTTAATTATTTATTGTTAAAAGACTAACTGGAGCTCAGTTTGATGTCTAAAATTTGAAAGATAAATTTATGGTAATAGAAGGTATCTCCTAGAATTTATATTGTGGATTTATTATTATCAATATAATCTATTCACACACAAAATTTCTTTAGTGGAGAGATTCTTAAACTTTGTATATAAGGTAAGCTGGAGACAGGTCATGACTGCTTGGCTAAATATTTATTTTGATTCAGCGTCCTCCAAAACCCCACCCCGACTGCTGTGTATGTGGGGTTGCAATAGTGATGGATGTATCCCATCTCAAGACCTGCCCAGCTTTGATGGGAAATATATATGACAGATATTAGCACGCAAGAAGGGAGGTACAATCTCTCCTCTCCTTTCCATTTTTCTCATATTATTTCCATTATTAACTCGATTTTATAATGTGTCGGATCTTTTTATGATGTTTCAACCACGTGATTGCATCATAATATGAAACCACATTTAGAATCTCTGTGGATGTAAAGATCCATGAAAAGTAACATCTACACAGGTTCTATCCAATTCTATCTATTTAAATGTACATCTTTTCGTCATTACATTTTTATCATTTTAATATTTTGGGCCTCCAGCATTTACCATTCCTTTGACGCACGTGATTAGATTGTATGTATCACTCTTGTAAACTGTTAATTTAATTCCCATGCTTTATTACTTATATTACCTTCAGTATAAAATTAAGCTAAATTTTAATAATCTGGTATCGTTGTTTTTCTTTTGTTAGATATCATATTTCACATCTCTCATTTAACCCCTTTAATGTTAATGAACTAGGGTATGCTATTTATTTCATGTTCTATGTATTAGATTCCTTATCTCTCTCTCTCTCTCTCTGTATATATATATATATATATATATATATATATATATATATATATATATATATATAGATATATAGATATATATATATATAGAGAGAGAGAGAGAGAAGTTACGTGGTTAGATTCACGATTGGGGCTGCAAGGTGTCACTTCCTGAAGAAGTTACACATCTTGGGTTTCCCAGAATTTTTGAACAAATTTTTCATTGATATGTGTATGTTCCAGATTCTATGGACACTGCATCTCTCAAACAATGTCGAATTGAATGACGCATATTTCAATAAATATACATCGAGTATTAATGATTTTCGAAGCTTCATAAAAAATGAGACTTATTTTTTATATTATTTTACATGTAATACTTTTATATAAAAGGGAATGATATAATTCATACAACACCTATCATGTGCCATTCCTGAGGATATGTATATTTTTTTATCCTTACTGAGTATATCATGAAAAAGTAAATACTCTGATCCTAAATTATTGAATGCTTTACAAAATGTTTTTTCTGAAGATATTGGACATCATGCTTTGTAAGCTATTGTGAATAGTTTTAATATATTATAAATTTTACTGTTTTGCAGGACTTAAATAGATTTTCAAAAAGACAGATTTATAAGAAAACTCTATTTTTTTCACAATATCTAAATTTGTTTTTCTGTAAATTAAATCATGATGGATATATCAAATTTTTGCTTTATACTCTTATTTGTTTAAATAGGAAATTTTCACATCAGTATTGAATATAAAATGCAAATTGCATTCATAGTTAATAACGCCACAAAATACAGTTAATTTATGCTGAATTCAGCAGTGTCTTTTTTAAATATTTTATCATTTTTCTTAGATATTTTCAAACATAGTTAAAAATGGTAATCCAGGGTCCAGATTCATTCTTTGATTTATAGACCAATATAAGAAACTACTCCTTCTTCCTTCACTAAATAAACTTTTCAAAAAGAACTTCGAACGTATATAGTCAAGATATACAACAAAAGAACAGCAAAATGCAGAACGAAAATAGATAAAATAGATAACTGTCTTTAGCAATATAGATCAAACAATTTAGAGAATTGCATGGGTGATAATTATCCACTAGCCTCCCAATACGGAATGCAGATAGTCCTTTCAAACAAGGCTGGGCAGTCTCTAGATATACTAGTAGAAAACCCCTTTTGCATATCCATGGGACAGAATAAAAAATGACCGGTATCAAACACTTCAACACTACCACAGATGGAAACTGGAACTGTTGACAATTCCAATTCTGCAAAGAAGAGCGGCAAGACAATCATCCCCCATTACCAATTTGTGGAGTCTATCAGCACATTCCACATTAATTTTATTACCCCATAAATTTATGAATCATAGTTTATAAATCAATAAATTGTCATTAAAATAATGTACTTTAATCATTTACAAAATTGACACATTGCTACAGCTTGGTATTACAACTGCTTAGAAAGCAATTAAACCATCACTAGCAACAATGTAAGGTTGATATATATTGTCTCTTATAATAGAATCAACAGTAAACTAGTACCTCATAATTTTATTAATAAATTAAAAAAGGCTTTTTAATTTAGCATTGTAGAGGAAAAGCAAACTATATAATCTTCAACCTTTCGAGCTTGATATTAACAATTAAGAAGCATCCTTAAAATTCGAAAGCTATTTTAAGATACAAAATACAAGTGATAAAGGATAATAAAATCTACCGATATGAGACATAATAAAGCTTGGGGTCATGCTTCTCGAGCAAATATTTGCATCC